>CP137674.1:22150312-22197293 GCA_037976565.1 Mesocentrotus franciscanus | reverse complement strand
GAAAACCTAATAACCACAGAACAAATAGTATTTTATTTTGACTGACTCGTAATCTGCAATTCAGTGACAATGAGTCAATTTTCTGTGGTTTCTCATTTCGATGCGGAAGCAGAGTTAACAGACAAAAACTAAGAATCTGGAATTTGAAAAGCTGTGTAAAAGTAAAAGTAAAAGTTTATGCAATATGCCTTTGAGTTCTCTTTCATATGATATCAAATTGTCTAGGGTTTTACCAATCCTCCCAAAGGGTCAGACAGTGAGATGGAAAGTTCCTTTATGATCATAAAATGCTACAAAGTGACTGATTCGGTCATGACTTTTCTCCATAACAAATCTGTCCCAGACCTTGAATTGAATCAAGTCATTGTATGCCGCTGATAAAAGACCCATCCAATTCCTTCTGTAATTCGACACAAATGTGTCTAAAATCGAGGGACAATTCAAATTGCTTCCTTGGCTCTCAGTCCCCGTTCACATTCGTAGTATTACCTGAAGTAGTACTGTAGGTAGGTACCTTTTGTTGACGGTAGTTTGATTGTGTGACGCATGCTCCTGCAGCAGGTTTCTCCCAATCTAAATTGGCACTAACAGAATTCTTTCAACCATGGACCTACTACAAGTAGTAGGTCCATGCTTCAACCCAGGACCCAAATCGAAGACTTGCCTTACCTAACCTTAACCCCGGTCTTAAAACTAACCTGAAACTGCAACTTTTATTTACTTCCTACCAACAGATATAGTGTACCCTGACAATCTAGAGAACTATCAGGGGCTCTGGAGGCATCTAATGCTCATACCCCATCTCATGACATCTCATTTATCTTCCTCTTTCTTTAGTTCATCTTCATGATAGGCTGCATAGCCCTTTGAAGATTACTAGAAGAAAAAGAACATACAATTTTGGATGAAATAAAGGCCAAGTCAAATGTTTCCAGAGTACTAAATTGAATTGAAATGAATCAAATTTAATTGACTTGATATTATTTAAATGATAATAGAAAAACATTGATTCAAATGTATTCACAACTACAGATGACCATAACCTATATACATGTACAATGTCAAATCACAGGTATTTTTGTCAAAGTTTCTCCGGACAAACCCAAGTGTGGAGGCAATGGTAGGATCGTCCACCCACTGTAACATCTTACTTCTGAATATGAAATGGGGTCTGATTCAACAAAAATGTGGACAGTTGGCCAACTATTTTGATTCTGGGGCATTACCCATCTCGAGAACAGACAACAAAGGACTGCTTTTATGGTCACATTTATCCAGGGATGTGAGGAAATATGTTGGATTTTAGGTGAATCAAGGAGTTATCCTGAGACAGCCTGACATCTTCTTTGCCTGAATGGATTATGGTAGCCTTGATGTGTGTTTTCATGTCTGGGATGAATGTGCCCTTCAGACTGGACAGTTACTTGTTGGAGGTTGTGATTGGTCATCCAGAATGAGGTTGTTTGTCATCCTTCACACTATTTGGTAACTTTGAAGTGTAAGACATGAATGATGATTAAGTCAATGATGTGAGTTTTGTGATATTTAGTTATTTACATAACGCCAACATGGCTCTTATGGACTGTATGACTGTATTAGTGATTTCATTGGCATAATGTGTATCATGAAATTTAGATTTCAAAGCAATGCCTACCAGAAATATATGTAAAATAGAAAACACACTTCAGCTACAGTAGTCGAGAAATGTTTAAAACTATGGTGTTCAATAATATACCATCTGTCTACATCTACATCTAGATGGTCCAATGAGAAGTATATTTGCTGAGTGGGAATGTTGTGTTCATACCTAATTTCTTTTTGTAGTATAGAAAAATTATTTTCATTTCTATTGCTAGCCTTGTAGTTGTACTTGCAACTAGATCATTCACTCCTGTAGCCTCTCTAGCGAGGGTTGATATGAATGGGATTAGAGTTCCATGCCCCATCGAAACATTATAATGTTTTGTCTAGTGTGAAAGCACCCATAGAAAATAGGCATTACCCTCCACCTCTTTTTCTTCCTCAGGAGCTCAAGCTACCTATTTTAGTGACCCATTGGTGACCTTCTAAATGTTTTGATGACAAACAAACCACAAAGAAAGCACTGTAAACATGAGAGAGGATGACATCATTATTGAGGCATTGGACAGATTTGGACTACTATATTGGAATTTTGTAATAATGATTAATGTAAAAGCTAAGCCTGTGGACCATCTTACCAACCATGGTGGCCTACCAAATTATCTTTGCTGGACCATGTTAGTGATGTCACCTATACAGTGGGTGCATAATTAATTTAAAAGATTATTTATTATTTTGTAATGGTCCAGTTTTGTTTTTATTCCTCACTGTTAATCTGGTATAACCTTACTGGAGTTTGTGCTTTGTATTTTGCCTTCACATCAAGCCAGTTTATTCCATAAAAACATTGCTGAATATCTTGGAAATTGGAAGGCCATATATTTCATTTATCACTTTATATGCAAAACAAAACGAACGGGGTAGATAGTATTCCAGTGACATTCCAGATCAGCTTTGTGATGCAGAACTGAGGGTGATACTCTGTACCGCTCAAGGGTCTGTAGCATAGACTAGCAGGCCGTAACAATTTCATTGGTATTACTCTATTTGCTATGCTATAAACCCCACGGCCCTGGCCGTTGAGTTAGTCATTCACGAGAGAGAGCTTGAGAGACACGGTACATGTGGAGGAAGCATTGCACCAAGAGACTGACAGACGCTGGGATGCCGCTATATCGCAGCGCCCAGTCAATAACCGTTGAATAAGGCAGAGCACTCTCTATCTCATAGACGTCTTATTAAAACTCCGAGCTACCAAGCGGACGGGGGAATCCGTCGCATCCTCCTCACAGATGCTTTTATCAGATACCCCCTTTTCGAGACGGGAGTAGGTAGCGCCTTGTTCCGCATCTTATGGAATTATTATCACCGGGATTGGATTATTTCACCCGCTGGACAATTTAGTAGTTTGAGGGCAGAGGGAGGTTAAATTCTCATCTTGGTTGTATTGGTCTGCTGTTATCACAAACTGGAGTGTTTTTCTCTCTCTTGCTGAGTTTCCATGGATTTTACTAGATTTGGATTATTAATACGGAGGAACTGTCAGTGCAAGTGTGATTCTGCTTTGCTGGGTTTTTAAAGTAAGTTGATCAAGCTTGTATTGTTTAATATTGCACATCTCATGCTTGCTCTTGCATTGGGTGCTTTGGGAGTAAGCAAGGAGTAAATATTATGAACTATAAATAAAAGTCTTCTGTAGCTGCATTTACACCGCAAACAAAATCATCCATTTTTCTTACATTCCATTCATTGGAAGTTGCTAAGCAAATAATGGCAAACACAACGAAATAAAATCGAAAAATCCACCTCTGCTCTGGATTTTTCTTTCTTCACATATTTTTGCAAATTGTAAATTCTCACACTTCTCACCCCAAAAACACAGAATGAACAATTTATACCAATGGTTATTTATGTGTTTTTCCAGTAGTGTAAATGGAAGTTTAAAAAAAAGGCTTTTAAAATGGTGTTTGTGCTGTGTAGATGGGCCTAATGTAGGCCCTACCAGGGAGGGAGTTTTTCTTCGTCTTCTGAATGTATTGGGGCATCCCAATCCTTCTGTAAGGTTTGTGAGCAAAAATTCTTTTAGACAATGGGCGATGTGTAACTTGTAACAGGAGAGCGAAGTATTACTGATTTGTTCTTTTTCTGACGAAACTGATGCACAGATGCAGAGTTGTGATTGAAATGTTGTTACCCTCCAAAATTTTGAGACACATTCTTTATAGCAATTAATATGATGCTCTTTTATAGAGTCTGGTGTAGTCTCGGATTATATTCAGTAAATGAAAAATCGAAAAAATATTGTGTTCAGTAAATAAAAATGCCTACGGACGTACCGGTACATGTTGTTATTGATTTCAAATTGAGCTTTCCATATATGAGAGTAAAATTTCAAAATGGAAATGTGAGCAAGATGATATATTTGTTTCTTATTACAAATAGTGGACTACGAGTAAGATTTTTGAAATCAATTTATACAATATTGAATATTTGATTATTTAAAAAACGTTTGTATGAAATGAACATTAAAACGAAACAACAACAAAAATCATATTTTTGTGAATTACTTAAGTTTGAAATTTGAATAGTTTCAGGCAAAATATTTATGATTACCGGGTATGTGTTAATATTAAAATCACCTGTTCAGGTTTAAATTTGTTACATATAGCTTTTTGGTAAAAGCACATTGATAACAAACAATGAATGCCTTGATAATATATCTTGTTCTTGATTTAAGGGTGGTTATCTTCAATATCTTGGGGCCATATAACACATTGATCAGACTTTCATACCCTTTTATCTCCTGAAGGGCAACCAAACCCTTGTAATAGGTTCATTTGAATGTAAGCAGAAATATCAGGGAAACCGAATGGCGAAAGTGTGAAACGAATCGGACCAATAATAAGTAATTTATAAATATATGAAATATGAGATCACTGCATCTATGCGAATCTCAAATTGGCAATTTGGTCAGTGGATTGACTTCTTTGAAAAGTTGTTCAGTATAGCTGTATGGCAAGTTTTCCCCAACTGCATATCAAAGGCTAATATTATTTCAAGAAAAGTAACTCCCTAAGTGTCTGTGATGGCACTTTAGTAATGATGTATGTCTTTAAAATAGAGATCATTTTCTCAGAGCAAAGGAGCTCTGCCGCTAGGTCAGGTGGGTAACCTTGCTGACGATAACGGCGCATGACTATCTTCAAATTCCTGGCTCAAACTCACCACATTTAGCATCAGAGTGTGCCCGTGAGGTGTCTATATCATCACGCCGTAGTGCAACCGATCGAAGATATCGCCGAATTGATAGTGCCTTGGGAGGTGCGCTACGTGGGCAATGTCGGGAGAGGCCTATTACCGCTGTCAGGGGCACAAGTGTGGACATTTCACCCTCCATATCAATATTTAAAAGCAAACAGCGAACATTGTGTTTTGGTGGTAGCCAAGTAAATGTCAACAGAACATCGGGATGGGTTCTCCTCGAATGAAGAGCGTATCAAGTCATTCATCAATAACGCCAATATTATTCCGTGTGTCATGCAACGTTTCAATATGATCACGGTATCGGACTATCGGTGTATACACTTCACTTGTAGAGTCACCATTGTCGTGACTCGAGTGTTGGTTTTTCTGACATGAAAGAGCTATCTCACCCTCGAGTCTGCTAATATAGATATGATTCTTTAGAAAGTAAAGTGTGTTTGAACTGTAATGGACTACCCAAATGAACAAACTGGGAACTCTCTTATGTAACCTTTCAGCGGTAGTGAGGTCAAGGATGAAATGCATCGCTTTCCTAATGTGTCTCAATATTTGAAAATCGCAGAGTGATATTAAAACATGAATTATTTTGTGAAAGTTGGTTTAGTGTAGGATTTCCGTGTGGCATTTAGCCTCACTGTTGTCACTCTAAACTTTTTGCAAATTGAGGAAGATAAATGTGCATTTGAAGGTTGAATTTGATATTTTTCCAAGGTCTAAAGTAGTAGATTTGCTAACCAAATTGTCAAAGCAAAACTTCCCTCTGAAGGTTCTATTGAAGTATAAGAAAAATGATCAACATTTCAAGTATCAGAGAAAATGTTGATCTACATTTTCAAAAAGTATATCATACTGTTGTACAATAAACCCTAAATGTATAGGCCTCGATATCATCTGAGAATTTTTAATGGAATTCTCTACCTTTCCACCACCCATATGATTTTACTTTCCATAACCTTACAGACTGATCTCAAGTATTTTCAAGAGCTAAGACAATGCAACTGTCTATCATTGTCAAAAATATCAGACTCAGTTCACCTTTTGCAAAACAACGAGACCTACATCAGTAACAATAAAACCTCTCAAAGTATTGGAACAATTTTGGAGATGGATGCATTCTATGAAATTCTGTCTCAAGGATATTATCTTCTGACCACAGGTTACATGACACATGTCATTTACATTCATTCATTATTACTAGAAAGGCATATATTCCTACATGTGCAGAGCCAGAGAGGTGTTACCTCATATACTTTAACACAGAATTATCGACCTTCTGACTCAATAGGCAATATCTCTTTGTGCTTTAAGTATGTGTCAATCATACTCCAATCCCACTAATTATTGATGTGCTATTGTATTTCGCTAGAGTAGGATACATGTATGTACACACTATAATAACAATGCTGAAGTGTAGATTGCATTGTAGTATAGTGGCGATCAAGAGCCGTTTTCTATGTTCTCTCTATGTTCTTTTTCTGTAATTAAAAAAAAAAAAAGCCTACTGCCCTTGACAAACTGGGCATTTTACAATAGACAATGCTTGTAGGTTGAAAACGGATGGAAACAAAAGAATATGAATACTTGTCTGATATTGTGAAAAAGTCATTGTGAAATATGGAGAAAGCATAGAGAGAGAGAAAATAGAGGGAGGCAGAAAGATAGAGGAGAGAGGGAGAGTGAGAGAGGGAGAAAGATAGAGGAGAGAGGAGAGTGAGAGGAAGAGAGAGAGAGAGAGAGAGAGAGAGAGAGGACACACATACTCAAAAAAGAGCAAGGAAGACAGAGGGAGAGAGAGAGAGAGAGAGAGAGAGAGAGAGGGAGAAGGAGAAGGAGATTTTGCCTCAAATTGCATTGCTGGTTACAGTGATATATATATACTGCTCATTTATTGATAGATATTTATAGATACTAGGAGCAAGTACCTCAATATTTTGGAAGAAAAGAAGTATTGCACTATTTTCTTCTAAGTGAACAGGATGCATAAAAACTTGCAAAAATGATTGAGGCATGGAATTAGACCGTAATACTGGCAGGCATTTAAAAGCAACTCAACGTTACGGATCGTACGCCTGCCATAATCCACAGAAGGCACGCCACGCTTGTCAGCGTAAATAATTTGCCCACGGAACTTGGAGGGCCTTATCCAATTTGTGTAATGCACCTTGTTTATGCCATAAAGCTAAGTAGAATATATCAGATACGCTATTGCTTTTGACTCAGCTGAGATGAAGAAAAGAAGGGGAGATTTCTGCCGAGTCCCGTAAACACAGAGGCTGTAAAATATCGTTGAACCGGCCCAAATAGGCCCCTCGTAACTCTGCGTTGGCATCTTAATTTCTGCGCTGTATCAAAAAACTTTTGCTGAAAACTTTTAAAGCTGATGAGAGTATGTTAAAGAGGTTTTTGTTCCAAAGGGAAACACTGAAGGTATTTTGTTGTATCTTCTGTTTATCTTGCCTAAATTAATTCAATTGCATTTATTTGATAGAGTTCTCGATATACATTGATTTTGAAAAGTAAGCATGATATCTTACTTAGAGCATTGATAAAAAATGGATAGAATGCAGATGCAGGATCAATCCAATCAAACAGGCTTTTTATCCCTTCCTGAAAAGAAAACAAATGTTTAGTAACTACTAGGTTTTTGTTCGTAGCATTGTTTCAATTGTATCCTGTTTATTTATTTCTAAAGTCGTTTTGACATGTAGCCTTTCTACTTCTCATCTCATATGCCTAGCAATTACATGTTTGTTAATAAGGTGCTCTATTCTGCTATATATTTCCATGCAGTGATTTTTGATGCATTTTGGGGGTTATTTTTGGAGCTCTTTTTCAGTTTTCAAGAACTCTGTTATAGTTTCCACTTCTATATTTCTTGTTTTATGAAATGTCTTGTACTTTCAACCATAAATCATTATTTCTTTCATTTTTCTTTGTTTTCTCTATAGAAATGCTAGGATTCCACTAGAGATCACCCATCGTGGAGGCACCAACCTCCCAGCAACTCTCCCATCGCATTGACTCGATTCCCATCAAACACGACCACGCCCACGCTCTGAGAGTTTGACCGTCCCCGGTCACCATGGACACTTGGCGGCCCAACCCACGGGCCCAGCCCTTCGTTCCCAAGCGTCATTTCTCGCCGGGGAACGTGAGGGGCACCTTCTCCTACCATCGCACCCCAACCAGACGCGTCCTCTCCAAGATCTTCCAGGTAGGAAAGTTAACAGATAAACAATTTTGAAAATTGGTGTGATCGCTGCAAATATTCCAGGAAATTACCAAGAATATCTCATAGTTTCCAGAATGCATTTACATTGCATCAGAAAATAAATATGTGCAATGAAAGGCACGATGGCTCAGTGGTAGAGCAGTGGCCTTGTTGATGCACTTGTGCCCTTTGACAAGGTATTGATCCTCAAGACCAAGTCCTTCAGAGAGGTCTCTCCTGCTTACCTACATGTACAATCATATCAGCAGCCAGCTCTAAAGACTCAAATCATCATCATCATCATCATCAACATCAAAGCTACAGGAAATCACCTTGCACAGGCTTTAAAATATTACATGAACAAAGTTCTTTGATTGGCGTTGTGAGCACCAAGCTCTATAGATGTGGTCACAGTCGCACGACAAACTTCTAGAGTTTGCATTCACCCTGGCAAAACTTACTGGAGAAACAAATTCATGGATTCAAGCTTGTTACCATTTTAATCAGAAATTTGCATTACTTGCAGAAGAATTTAAAAAAAAATGAATTTGCAATCACAGGAGAGTATCATTTTCATGATTACTTTTTATTTTTCATGGAGAAACAAATCTGCCTTTGGGTTTACAGGATCATTAAGCCATTTTATTGCAGGGCCCTGTTTCATAAAACTTGATATCAATAACAAGTTACAAGCTACTGTTAAGCTACTGAAATCATGGCATCTGATTGGCTGAAAGCAAATTTGTCATAGAAATTTAGCAGTTGTTATAGATAACAAGTTTTATGAAACAGGGCCCTGCAGGTATGAGATTGGTGATTGTGGTTTAAATCTGAATAAGTCGCTATACCCCTACATTTGCCACAAGGTGAACGTTAGCAATTTTTAAAAGGAAATCTGTTATTCATTGGATGATTGGAAAGTGTTATGGCCGATTGCAATTGTTCTTTGCGGTGGGTTTGCCCTCACTTTGTATTATTTTATGATTTAAATGGGTATAGCAAGTACAGTAATCCCTGAAGGTAGTCATTTGCGAAAAGGGACCATTTTCTGCAAGAAAGGAGCATGTCATTTCTCTATGGATGATGAGATGATGGCCATGTTCACATATGGTGGCTTTGGTGTTTTAATTCTCATACCACATCGTTTTGGAAGTGATGCAGTGTTCTGGTTTGCATTTTATGACGCTGTGGGTGTGATGTGAGCATAGATTAAGATGATGTTGAATAGTAAGCTGGAGGTAAATCGTGCTCAAATGTATGGAAATGTCATCTTAAAGAAAATCAAATCGTATCCAAATGGTTAAGAGAGGAATGATGAATCTGTCGAGCTCTGATACGTTCTGAATGAATCAAGTCTAAGACATGCCCTGTAAAAAAGTTAAAAGTTTCAAGTTCGCTACTTTTATAAGAGAGAAAAGAAAAGTTTAGCTCCTCAGGAAATGCTGGAGAAGTTTTTAATATGAAGGCATTTTCTGATATTATACTAACTATTAATAAATTAATGGAGAGTTCCTGTAATGGAAAAATGTAATGACTTTCTAGTTTGTATGGAGACAACTACATGTATTAACTTATAAACATGACAGAAATTGTGTAATGCATAGATTGTGAAACTTTTCACTGGCTATTCTTGTTATGTCTATCGAAAAGTTAATTTGGGTATTAATCCCAAAGAAAATTGAAACTGGATGAGGGGGGTTGATAACCGCGTAATTTTAATGACAGATTCTCATCATACTTTGTTAGTAATGAACTAATGATACTTGGCGTTCACTGAAAAATTGGAACGCAGTCCCACGCACCTTGTTGCATTTGCTGCGATCATCAGCGGGTAATACGGCAGATAATTGCCGGCACTCGCGGAGATGCCTGGCATAATTTGTAACGGGATAGCTGAGAAATTATTTCTGATAAGGTGGAAGAGGAGCTGACATTTTGTGCCTTGTCTTTGGCCGTGTAATGGGAAAAGTCAAGACTGATTTAGTGGGGTGGACAAAGTCATGCTTAATGTGCGGGATTGACGGAGATGATTTATTTCTCTGAAAATGTTTCTATGAAATCATCAGTATGGAAGACTTTTGGCAGAGGCAGAGATATTAATATGATGGGGATAGCTAATGTCATTAAGTTTAATATATACATGTATGTTAGAAATATGAGACTTCAGGATATGGGACATTAAGTAGAAAGGAAATATGTTATAAATTATGATATGATATAGGATGATGCCATTAAACTTAAGTTACATTAGAGATTGGTCTGAAAAGAGATTGAATTAAAGTATGTAATATAAGACGAAGTGCTTAATATTAGAATGTTTAGTTCTGGTATAGAGTAATTGGAGAAAGTAGTGTACATGTTAGTGGAAGTAGTGGGGAACTAGAGTGAGAGGGAGAGAAAATATATGTCACTGGGTGAATGGAGCGAAAAGAGAGAGAGAGAGAGAGAGAGAGAGACTGAGAGAAGAGAGAGACTGAGAGAGACAGAGAGAGAGAAAGATAGAAAGATAGAGAGCGACAAAGACGGAGAGTGAGAGAGAGAGAGAGAGAGAGAGTAGAGTAAATGAAATAGAGACAGAAGGAGGTATAATTTTTTTGAATCTAATAAGTCAAATTACGTCACAGTTACTATGTTTATAAAAAAATCCGTAATTTAATTACTATACAAATTGGAACATGGGTGCTACCAAGAGAAGTTCTGGTGAAGACAAAACATCGTTCAATTGACTTCAATTATTTACTCTTTTTAATTTGACAATACACATGTACATTTTGGTCATAAACCACAAATCCGTTCATGTCTCTTGCCAATTTAATCATGCAGGTCTTTGATCAAACGGTAGTAAAAATGCGGAATGCATGACCATGAATATTAATTACCAGCGTAATTTGTTGGTGGGTTTGATAAGGTTAAATTGAGCCTCTATAGATGCTGTCCGATCGAGCCTGTTCCATTAATTTGACATAGGATAGAGGGATGGGGGTGGATCGATGTCTTGATTAAAGTGCCATTTGAGTAAGTAATCGAGGTAATTAAAAGATAATGATTTATGCTGTCCATGTGTTATTAAGCAGCCTGGCTGGATTGAAGCTGCTTTGATGTAGAAAAAGACAATTAAATCATGGCTACTTGGTATCAAAGCCATGGCCAATTTATATGAGGGTTCAGGGTGAATTTGTCCATGGAATTGGGGAATTAGCCCAATAAAGGCCTCCAAGTGCCCTTGTAATGTATATTTTGTGCATAATAGAGTCCCCATATGGACAAGATGGTGAAGGCTTATTTGAAGATACATATTTCTGGTGGGTTTATTTTCATTTATTTATTTCTAATTGAATCCTGTGTCCAAATGGGTATATGGT
Organism: Mesocentrotus franciscanus; assembly: GCA_037976565.1. Taxonomy (NCBI): domain Eukaryota; kingdom Metazoa; phylum Echinodermata; class Echinoidea; order Camarodonta; family Strongylocentrotidae; genus Mesocentrotus; species Mesocentrotus franciscanus. The sequence continues at coordinate 22,185,875 of CP137674.1, read as the reverse complement.
CTTAAAAAGTAGATACATACAAGTATAGCAGATAGACAAAGGGGTTATTGATGAACAAAACATTGTCAGTGTGCAATGTTAACTTAAACAAAAACGATTTGGAGATTTCCTATCAGGTCTCGACTTCAGGAGTTATCAAGCAAACAGACTCTCAACAGACCCAGATTTCACTCCTCCCCCCTTCCCCCACGCTTGCAGAATGATAATTTGGAAGAACATGAGAACTTGGGGATGAAATAGAAAATGAAAAATGTGAGCAGTGCAACTTTATCTTTCAACTTCATCTCCTAATAATAAGCCTAGATTATACTGCAGCTTTGTTTTTAATAACGATGCTCAGCAAAGCCATCTCTCAAGCATCTATTTTGATGATGCAACAACGATACCCCAGTAATTACTCCCATCAATTAGCAAAGGCAAATGAAAAGAGCTGTTTTATATCTTCTCTGATTGATTAGTTGTAACTTTATATGGTACCTTACAAGCTGACCGTGGTCGTATAAACCCTCATCAGGACTTCATTAGGACCCTGCCACCAATAGCCTGTTCATACGAAAGGAAATTTATACGCAACTCTTATAAAGAAACGTATAAAGCGTCGTTGTATATCGAAAGGGGTGTACATGCTGGATAATAACATTGTATAAAGAAATGTTATACAGGGTAAATCAGGGAATTTAGTTCTGAAGAGGCGAGTTAATGTGACAGCTTGACAATCATCAGTGCAAATTCACAATAAGCCCCACCCACTTTTCATACGATACAATGTTCAGACGAGAACGTGACCCTGATTCCTAATCAAATTTTCGTTCGAAAGATGCTCTAACATGCATTTTGCTATACAACATTTCATTATATGATGTTCAGTTGAGAAAGAAGCTATTTACTTATCGTAGAGCTATACAGTTTTGTACAGCCATACAATGAATTTGGGCAGTCTGAACTGGTCAAGTTATTTTGGGATGCGTCCATAGCTTCATTCAGCACTGGGGTTGTGCCGTTCCGACAAACACGCCTCTCAGATTTCATTGTGTGATGAGTGCACTCTCCAGGGAGCAGTATTAAAAAGATGAAGAAGATGGATCATCTTAGATGTTTTATTATAAGAATGTGTTAGATGAGACAGGTTGCTTAATTACATCACCTGCGTTTGATCCATCAAGACTCATCAATTTTGGAGCTTCATTGAAAACAAAAATATGAATGAAAATCCCAATTAGTGTGATTTTTGTCATTTTAGGGAAATTTTGGTGTGTTCAATGCATGCTTCTTGAGGTGTATTTCTTTCTGGGTTTTCGATGATGATTCTTAAATGAGATGAATTGTTAACTGTCTTTAAAAAATGTTGAATCCTTGGCACAAAAACAATTTGAAAGATGATACCAAAAATGGCAGGATTGTGATATTCATTCTGTAAATTGTTTTAAATTAGGTGATGCATTTTCAGATTCACTGTTTTTCTTCTTCCCAATCTCGAATTCCCAACTTTGGAGCTCATGTCAGCATATGTAATACTTCTTAAAAGAAACCTGATTCAACAATTACTTTGTTTTCAAACTCAAGCAAGAGAAGAGGTTTAGGCAACTATGATAAAACATTACGAGTGAACAGTAATATATTTTTGAAGAAAATACGAAAGAATTGAAATGGATGGATTTAAATCTATAATTGGCAACTTAGCGAGAAAGAATGAAAACTTGGTTACCCTCGCATTCAAATGAGTAGCAAGAAAGCTATCTCACCTAATCCATCATACTCGAGAGACGATAATTCAAACCCGCATCACCCACAAATTAAGATGCAAATGAGTGCCTCAACCTCGGCTTAATAACTCACGAATATTGAAACTGGAAAAGGAGGCATACATCTATCGGCTGAAATAATCATCTGGAAGGAGGAAAGATGGCACTTTTCCCAGGAGTAGAGGGATTACGTGAGAAGAATATTCATGGATGGCTGGGTAAGGAGTAGTATGTATAATGCAGAGACACTGTTTTGGCAGGGACCGGCAACAGGCAATCAACGTGTTTCTTATCTTGTTTGCTCTATTTCTCCCCCTTCTCTCTGTCTCTCTCTCTCTTTCTCTCTGTCTATCTGTCTGTCTCTCGTTCTTTCACTTTCTCTCTCTCTCTCTGTCTCTCTGTCTATCTGTCTCTCGTTCTTTCTCTTTCTCTGTCTCTATGTCTATCTGTCTGTCTCTCGTTCTTTCTCTCTCTGTCTCTCTGTCTATCTGTCTGTCTCTCATTCTTTCTCTTTCTCTCCCTCTCTCTGTCTCTCTGTCTATCTGTCTGTCTCTCGTTCTTTTTCTTTCTCTCTCTCTCTCTGTCTATCTGTCTGTCTCTCCTTCTTTCTCTTTCTCTCTCTCTCTCTCTCTCTCTGTCTCTCTCTCTCTCTCTCTCTCTCTCTCTCAAGTCCCCACTTGCCTTTTGGCTTTCTCCCCTCTCCCCATCTCTCTCTCAATCATTCTCTCTCTCTCTCTCTCTCTCTCTCTCTCTCTCCTAGCTTTCCCTTTTCCTCACATCTTTGTATTTTGTATGTATTTATCTTTTGTCATTCAAAGGGGGTGGTGTGGGATATTTCAGCTCTCCTTGTACCAAATGGTTGTCACAAGATATTCTAGCTGAAGAAAAGGAAAGGCTCCAATACTTTTGAAATATTCAACAGGGTGGCGTAATGATAACTAATTTGTCCGTTATAATACTTTATTTGTTGTAAAATGTAAATAAATATTTGGTGTATAGATTATAGGCCTATATGTGGAAAACAACATGAACAAATTGCACAACATTTCATCAAAAATATGAAGTTTCAAATATTAAAGCTCCAAATGATGGCACATTTTGTAAAGCTGTGCTTAAGATGCATTACCACTATGCCAGATCGAGCAAGCCTAATCTTGATAGCGATTCACAGAAATCGAATGGAGATACTTTTAAGCCCCACCTCCAAACTCAGAAAATGAAAGCAAGTATAAATGTACCATATTTCTTCTTCGATGGTAAAAAGGTATCTCTAACAAATATCTCAGAAAGTTCAAGTCGATGATGGGTATTCCTGCGATTCGTATCCCATCTCTAAGTCCGAAGATCTTGAGATCTCCATGGATGAGGGGGATTGGATGGAGGATGAGCAAGAAACCATCATCTTTAAAGAAAAAGTTGAGTACAGCCATATATTATGTGACTACATCGTGCAAGAAGCTGTTTGAAAGCAATTGGAAAACTGGACAGTTATAAGGTATAGCATGTCAGAATTGATATATATACTCTGCAGTTTTAGAATGATCAAAATCAAAAGGAAAAGAAAAAAATTCTCACTCTTGCAGAAGATCACATACACTGCACAAAGAAATGGGTATATAGGACTACACTCAAGTGTTCGGACCAAATTTTGTTTAGCTACTTCCTGTCACAGTTAAAATAATTGGACATATTCAGATGATTTTTTAATTAAAAAGATGGCATTCTAGAAATAATTTGTGAACATTTTTATTCTCTTTATTTCAGTTTGGAAAAGAGAATAAAAATGTTCACAAATTATTTCCATCTTTACCAGGACTCAATCTTCACTTTAAGCCTGAAGATCGTAAGATCTCTAATGGATGAGAGGGGGATAAGAGCGGGATGAGCAAGAAACCATCCTTCATTTCAAAGTATATTTTGGGGTATAGCGGTGACCATCTACCCTAGCCCCATTTCTATTACAGGGTTGTATGCCTTAAAGATACTATGTCCCTTTTGCAGCCAACATCAAATTCTGTAGAACTTTGCAGGAATTATGAATATGTCATGTATGTCCTATCTGTGAAATTAAAACGTTAGCGGTGGCCTAATTTTCAAATTATGCAAGGAAACCCGTTTGCTTGCTAGACTTCACTGTCAGACACTATTGAGTGAATGACTGGCTCTTTTTCATCTTTGGTAATAACATACATAAAATGAGCTGTAAAGGGTACATGAGCATTTGACCCCGTTCTCATTCACTTCGTTGGAGCGGTCTAACTAAGACCCGTTCCTCAGGAGCGGTTCTTAGGTGAGTGAGAACGGTCAAAGTGGTCCAGGAAGTGGACTTCTGGACCGCTCAGAAGACCACCTCGGGAGGTGGTCTTGAGGAACGGGTCTTATTAAGAGCGGTTTGGAGCGCTCTAACGTGCAGTGTGAACGGAAGCGTACTTTGAACGGAAGTGGTCTAGTGACGTTGCACGCGAAACATGTAGTATGGTACATACGCTTAGTATTCAGCGAAAAAATTACCCGCTGACCTGAGCTGCCATAGCAACAAGACCACTTTGACTCGTGGAGCGGTTTGAGCCATAAAAAACTGCTCGGAGTGTGAACCCTCGCAAACCGTTCCTCAAGACCCGTTCCTCTGGAGCGGTCTAACTAAGACCACTTTCAAAGTGAGTGAGAACGGGGTCAAAGTCTACAACAATAAACCACTTCTTGTAATGGCCAAAATTAAACTGATTGGATCTTTGCCCAGCATAAAACGTACGACCATTCGGTACAATGGTCTGAAAAATCAGATTATTACTTACTGGCTCTATAGCTCCTAAGTCGATTCGACAACTAATAGTCGTTATTTTCCCACTTAAAGACATTTTCAAGCCCCCTTTTTTTTTAGGGAAGTTCTAATTAGTATTGTCTTTCAAATGCCGTTGGAGTTTAACCTTTTCATTTTGGGGGCCTGCAAATGGGACATAGTACCTTTAATATAGCAACTCATATTTCAGTTGGATGATAGTTCTTTAGTTCTGTCAATGGCAGGTGTTTTTATATTATCATAATCTGATTATTCTTAGTCATGTGATCATAATCCCTTGTTCTGGTTTTCATGGTTTTGGAAGATTAGAACAAGAAAATACCAGCATGTTTAATGAGATAATAGAATTTAGGATCTTAATCCTTGTTAATCACCCAAAAATGAATCATACAAAACCTTTTCTTTGCTCTTTTACGTTAAGGTATAATTATATTAACTTGATTGTTTTATTTTATTTTTACTGCAAATATGATTGAAGCTTAAATTTTGTAGTTCGATGTCAACTGATCGAATTCAAGTTTTCTGACCCAAGAGATGAAGAATATCAAATGCTTAGGAGATAATTGGGGAGGGAAGGAGGAATGTTTTCAAATGCAATGAAATCCTGATTGATATTTTTTATTCTTGCAAAGAATGAATTATGTTCTCCGTGAAACATGGATTATGGGGGCATAGGTTGAAGTGTTGTATGATTTAGAGTGATACGTCAGGCTCACGATACTGATGTCTTTTCTTTCCCTGTCCTCGATAAACACGATCGATCGCCTGTGTTTCTTATCCATCATTCCATTTTTCGCGTCACGGAAAAGATGTTGGAAGATCCTCATGAGTGATCTGATCGCTCGGGTTACCTAGACGATACCACATTTATTCTCTTTTCTTGTAATAGATAGGGAAGGGAAATGTGCCGAGATATTGGAAAATTGTGGTATCATAGTCAATCCATGGGTCTGTGAGTGATGTCTCTAATTTACGTTTGTCTGAAGCTTAAAGAGTGGAATGTATAGGCCCGCATGACATGCAATAAGCAAATGAAGAAGGAGAATGAGAGAGGGAGAGGACTAGAGAGAAAGAGAGAGAGAGAGAGAAAGAGAGAGAGACCTAAAAGAGAGTGGATGCAAGGTGTTTTAAAAGAAAGAAAAATGTATCTATTTCTGTGACTCTCCCCACTATTCTCTGATGTTCTACCCCCTTTCCATCTCCCCATCTCCCCTCCCTCTCCCCATCTCCCCTCCCTCTCCACCATCTCTTCTCCTCCCCATCTCTTCCCCTCTCCATTTTGCCCCTCTTCGTCTCTCTCAGGTTTTTCATATTTCTCCCCCTCTATCCCCTAGCTCCCACTCTCTCTCTCTCTCTCTCTCTCTCCCTCTCCCTCTCCCTCTCCCTCTCTCTCTCTCCCTCTCCCTCTCCTTCTCTCTCTCTCTCCCTCTCCCTCTCCTCTCCTCTCCCTCTCCCTCTCCCTCTCCCTCTCCCTCTCCCTCTCCCTCTCCCTGTTTCTCCTGCTTTTCCACTCTCTGCCTCTTACCCAGTTTTCTCTCCCACTTTCTCCCTAATCCCATCTTCGATTTTGGCTTTTGCCACATCTCAATGTCATCAAGGGCTCATTAAGGCTGACCCTTATTTTTCCTCCCCAGTGATGATCTTGAAGTGCTCCCTGGAGGGTTTCCGACGAGTCATTAGCTCCGTGCGATGCATCATTAGGCAAGACGGGGCTTGATTCTTGTAGCCCGTATCTCTCCGTCAAACTCCAATGTCATCCTCGTTTACTCCGTACACATCCCGTCAGTCATAGAATATTTCTAGTGCTGTCTTAATTAATATTCGCGTCCTCCTGGCTGCGTGCCATGTCGGCTTTAGCATTAGATGTACAAATACAAACTTGATGTGACCGTCAATGATGCGTGGTATGTCAGGGTTGGCATTGAAACACACATGTTACCACAAGGTAGAATGTAACTGACTGTATGTGTAGCAGTATAGGCCAAAGACTGTAGGGTTATAGGCATGTATTTCATCTGTTACAAACCAGATGGACACCAACTCTGTATGTACATTAATACAATAGGTGTGAATGCCCTCCTGCCTCTCACCAGACGAATTAATTAACGCCTGCAGTTCTCTATTCCGTATGCATCTGTGAAAAATTTATGCAATCAAGCCCGAGGTTCGATGTAGTATTTCAATTTTTTATGATTTTATGATTTTGTAATTATGAATTTATGATTTCAAACCATATAGCTCAAGACATGAGGAAAAACATTGCCATCGATCACCTTCAGGCAAGTTGTCTTGACGTCGGAAGTCAAGTCAGTAACCTTACAGAAAAAAGGGATATTCCACAACATATTCATGTCAGCGATCATGTTTGGTATATATTTTTCACACCCCTCTCCAATCAAACTGGGAATGTGTGTTAGGGTCAAGCTTTGATAGGCTAGGATCAATCAATTAGGAGGCGATGACAAGGTTTACATACTGACGAGTTCCATTGATGGTAGGATCTAGCCATGTTGGAAGGGTCCCAGTCAGAAATCACAACCCAGGCAGGGCTAGACACCAAAAGTGGGCCTGGTTCACAGGGGTAGAGTCCCACCAAAATCATATTCTGACCTCTCAGGAGTAGGAGTAGGAGTAGGAGTAGGAGTAATTCAGAACACTTTTGAAAAGCTTGTAGCCCCCCCCCCCCACTACCACAAGTTTTATCTGCCACGAGCCCCCTCCCCCAAACAATTCAAAGTGTAAGACCTGTACCTGAAGCACACTGAACCCTAATACTTCATTCCCTACCCCCTCCCCCTACCCCCTCCCCCCAAAAGGGGAAAAATATTGTGGAGCCCTAATACTACTGTACGTCATGTCTAACCTCTTTAACACCTGAACACGTTCTTCTTGACAAGTAATGCTGAATGTCCCTTGATTCATTAAAGCGGGCAAATAGGTTGATTGTTTTACACAATTTTCAATCTACATGTAGTGCAGATACTTTCTGCTGTAGACGGTGTCCTGTTATCTGATGCAGAACTGAAAAATAGGGTATTGTCTCCGAGGACACTTACGAGATTACATTGCCCTAGATCATCAAATTTCATGTCCTTATGTACAATGTGGTACAAGTGTAGATGTAATGGAATTGTAAATCAGAATCTTTAGAAATCAGAATGTTTACAGAAATTGAAGCAACATCCTTCGACTGCTCTAATGTTGGGTTCACATGACAGTCCTTAAATTGTAAGTTTAGGTCATTGTTTTAAACGTCAAAGTTATCGTGTAGTTATGGATGGTGTGGACGCACTCTTAGTAACAAAAATTAAAAAATTAAATCAAAGTTACAAACCGAGTGATGGTTTGTAACTTTGATCTAAAGGTGAAGGGGAGGCGGTCCTAACTCAAAGTTATATGCTGTGCAGACACAATTGAATTTGAGGTTATGCCAGCTTTTAGTGAAAGTGAACCCTTTTATGCTTTCCTGGCTTGTATTTTAAAACTTTGAATACTTGTTGTTTTAGTCCCCTTTGAATTCTCATCATGGTTGGTGGATCGTTGTCTGTAACTTTGTTTTATTCAAACTTAAAGTTTAAAATTATAATGGTACCGTGTGAATATAGCATAAGTGATGACAGGATTTCTCTCTTGATAGATATTTACAACAAAAAAACAAAATAATGAAGTGATCTGCATGCAGACGACATTATAGCCCCTGTATCAGTTGCAATGTAAGGGGGCGGGTCTGTAATAGTGCCCAAGCATGTACCGAGCCTAAGGCAACATGGAACGAGCTCGTCCTGTGTTTCCAAACATTAGAAGACTTGGGGGCTGACGTTTCTGCCTCGTTTGAGGTAAACTTTCATCTGATATGATCAAGATTCCTTTCTTTGACCCGTTTATTTCGCTGTATAAAGTGACCCATCCCCGTAGGGTAATGTAAGGTTTGAAAGATGGGAGCCGAGAGACTGATTTACATTTAGATCCAAACTCATTACTTGGCATTTGCCAAATACTTTGCATTTAAAGAGAAGGTTGAGTTCTGGGGAGAGGTGAAAAATAATTTGTGAACGTTTTCATTGTTATTATGCAAGTGTGGAAGAACATGAGAGAAAAATGTTCCCTGAAAAAGTAAAAAGCATGGCTCTTCAAATGCCTTCATATTCTAAATATGACAAGTAACAGCTTAAAAATGAGGCCCACATTTTCAAGTCCCATATACATCTTTCTGTGTACAGTGCTTGTTACTTTTACCAAGACTGGGCCAAATTTCTTATCATTTTGATGATTCCAGAACCTTGCAGTACACACTAATACTTACATGCTACATGATCAACTTTTTCTGATCGATTCCACACCGTTTCTTACACAATGCAATCGATGACCAGAACTCAACTTTAACTTCAGGTGGTAGTTTTTTTTTCAACAGCTAAGAAAATATTGTCAATTCTGACAGACAGGAGTGCTATGATAGAACACACTTTTATTATTCATACTTGCATTTTGTTGTCACATTAACATTCTCAAAGATTATTATAACCCATTCCTGTGAAATGTTGTGAAACGCGAGATTTTGCCACCCATTTCTCAGTTCAATTTTTTTTAGGGAGTCGGGTTTTAATTTTTTTAATAGTCTTTCCATCTTAAAATTTGTATTGCATCATAAGTGCATTCATAGTAAAATTTTGATTTATTTAAATGTCACATGCACTTCAAGATGATTAAAATGAGGAGAAATGGCTTGCCCTGGATAAACAAAATTTTAAAAGTTCTTACAGAAAATTAACGGCAACATGAAAGTTAATTGTAAGGAGACATTGCTTGAATACATTCTGTGTTATCAGTCTTTATTCATGTCCACAGTCATGCAGTAATTGCGTCCTGTAGGTCAATTTATGTTGGATGGATTCAATTAGGAACCTTTCTGTGTCCTGCATGCAGTGCATTATGGCACAAAAGCAAACATTAGCCCCATTTAGCCCAGTTTGTGGGGGTGAATTCCATTAATATCCCACAAGTTTATATAGCATGCTTGTAAATTCAGTGCAAAGCAATATTGACAGGCATGGAACGAATGAACCTAATCTGGCAATTTTTAATTAAGCACACATTGTGTATAAAAAGAAAAATATGCCCCCCATATATGCTCTCCATCCCCTTTCATGTATGTGGTAGATTCAGACCCCCAAGATGGCACTTGATCTGATGAACCTTTTCCCTTTTCATTGTCAGGCTTGTGCCCCCCACCCTCTTAAAAATTATGGATCCTTCCATGGCGATGGAACATTAATATTTTATCCAATCAACGCTATTTATATCCTTTATTATCAGGTTTCATACAAAATTATGTGTCTATATTTCCATCATATGTGACATTTACTCTGAATTGAAGTTTTAATTTCCCCATTAAATTAATTTTGTATTATGGAGGATGAAATTTTGGGAGAGAGGACAGCTTAGTGTACTGTAGTATACTTGTTTTATTACTACACGAAGCATGACCGTGAAACAATTACAGGGAAACAATGAATTAATAATTAGCCAGATGCTATTAACACAGTTTCTCAGTTAATACGCAGGGGCACTCTCCTGCTTTTGATGGCATCAAACTAAGAGATTAGAATATTACTTGAGAGTAAAGAAGGTATAGAGAGGGGAAGCAAGACTGAATATGGCAGATTAAAGAAGAAAAAAAAACTGTTTGCGAGTTGAAAAAGATATGTTGCGGAAATAGAATTTCTTCCTCTATAGGTCAACATCAAAACACATTAACCTGATTTTTTAGAAAAAAATTGATCCATTTTGTGTTTCTGCCTCATTGTTCTGTTTTCTTGCAAGAGAAAATATGTAGAGCAAACTGTCTTTTTCGAGCCAGAAGTGTGTTACATGTAGCTCCATAAAATGATCAGAGTTAAATCCCTTCTTCTCAGGGGATGATGCATATATACTGCCAGTTCCTTTTCACGACATTTGTCCCAATGACATACAGCATGTCCACACACAAAACAATTTATCCCGAAACTCTATAACGAAACGTCGTATAAACTATAAAGAATCATCGTATAAATTCCAGGGTGTCCACACACAAGAAACGTCGTATAAAGAATCGTATAAATTCCAGGGTGTCCACACACACACGAAAGTAACCCCGAAACTCTACAGCAAAAATAGTTTAGGTGCAGTTTGCTACTGCGGTCATGAAATGGAAGCGGAAATGAGAGGTCGGGTCTCCTTTCGCGCGAGGTCACGTTAAGCCCCGCCCAGTTATACCTAGTTCGACTAGTTATACTAGTTACGTCCACACACAACACATTCCGTGATGAGGCGTGATTAGACGTGATTCTTTATTGAGTTCTAGTTCGAAACGATGCCCAAACCTGCGTTTCGTTATATGACGTTTCGTTATATGACGTATCGTTAGTAAGCGTCCACACACACAATTTCATTGTATAACTATCTCGAAACGGTATAACTAATCACCCCTAATCACGGAAATTGTTGTGTGTGGACACGGGGTAGATTGTCTATACTCTTGCAAGTCTTAAAAAAACAAGTTTGCAACCAGAATCGAACCACATAGATCATTTACCTGAGAGAGAATATTGGTTGAGCTCCCCAACTTCTGAAATGGGTCAAGGTTCAAGCTTTTTCAACAACTATCACATATGAGCCTGTATAGCATGATAAAAGGATTTCTAATAATACTTATTACCAGTCAGATACATGCATGTGTGCAACATGTTTACAATTAAATGGAAATCAGAAACGATTTGTGAAAAAAATTGCCAATATATTTATTTTTTTCAATTTTGTTGATGTTATTAAGAAATACAGTAGATAAATTGATACCAGTTGAATTTTTTAATTTTTTATGAATCTTCCGGTTCTGAAAATATCCTATATCCTGTGGAACGAATATAGAATTCTTGTTAATTGTTTAGTAGCCACAGACATGCTAGTGATTGTCACTACAGTTTAGCAAGTGAAACCCATGTAATTATGCTATATTGGAAGCCTTGCAGTGATATTGATAATGTAAAAATTGCTCAAAATTGAATCAGATGAGCAATTAGATGCTAAAGTGATCATCAAGGACGCAATTTGCCTGGCCGGTTCCGTCGGATATAGTTGCCAATTTGATAGGTCTAGCTAGAATCATGCTTTTTGTGTGCTTATCGATGCTTCCAGAAACAGTCAATATTTATGAATTTTGCATGATATTTTTCTAAACAGTTTTCACCTATTGATTAGGCATGCTGGCATAGTGTACCGGTATTAACAATGAGTGGCATGCCATAAAAGCAAAGTTATAAGTCATCTTGTTTCTTAATTATTAATAGGTATACGTGGGTGATGGGGGATTATTTTGAATATATTTTCATTCTGGTAGTCGTGTATTGAATATTAGTGTTTGTGTGCAATTTATTTTTCTTTTGAAAAATCTAAACAAGATTGGTTATTCAAAATACTACATTTATATTGACTTGGCTATCATGATAACAACTAGATAAATTACAAGTAATCAGACAAATATAAATTAATCAAGAATGATCATTTAAAATTCTACATTTATTCCACTGTGCACATAATTATAACAACAAAGCAAATATAAGAAAATATATCACTTTCAGTTTGTGACCTGAGGTTATCTTTACAGTGTGTAATGTTGTTATATTGAATTTGATGAATTTGATGGATAATTTAATTTTACACTATCAGTTTTCCTTCAGCCGAGACAAGTTTGTCTAGTATACACTGCTCTGGGCAGTATGGAGTCTCTTCCTTCAGGAACTCAAGCTGTATTTACATTGGAATAAAGTCACATCCGATACTGATGGACAAAACACCTAGGAAGAAAGATGAGCTTTGCTTGAAAGTTGATACATACGAGTGTAGTGAGGAAGAAAAAGTGCATGAATGTATGAATGTATTTTGTCTGCACATCATCAATGATTATTTTCCATGTAGTATAGTAAACATATCATGTTACATTGGAAAAAATAGTGGAACTCCATTCATTTTTAACTGCTTTGTTGATTGCCGTACTTCTAGAACAAATATTTAGCTATATAATGTGTATACAATGTGACCATAGTCATGGATTGACACCAGCAGGTGCTCAGGAAACACAAGTGCCCCAAACCCAATTCTGGAGTCCTCTGGACCCCAGACTTTAAATTTTGACTAGGGGCTCATGTATTAACAGTTTTTAAAGACAATAACTGAAGAATTTTAGTCTAGACCCCCTACAAATACAAGTTAGTGTGGCGCCCTGTTATTTTGCTCTCTCCCTAATTATACAGTGCCTATGGCTATGTCCTGCATTCATTTTTCTTACAGCGGTCAGTTTCTCTACCCATTTTTTTTCTTTTGTAAATATAGTGTTTTTGAAAAATTTTGTAGTTATTTCAAAAACATTTTGACAAAAAGTTGGCAGCGTAGCTTTTTAATTTTGTTAACTTTTTAATGCAGCTTTTTAAAAACAAATATGCTGGGCAGACAAGGTAATGCAGTATTACTTACATTACTCTATGCTGTATAAGTCTGAGCACTTTTAGTCTGTATGCCGAGTACTACATGTTGTGGTGTTGTCTGTGCTGTGCAGTACCCTATTGAAGTCTGGCTGAAAGGTTGCTCTCGAGTCGTAACATGAGCTGCTTTGCATCGATAAGATGGGAGAATGGTCTTCTATTCATCCTACCCTCAGCCAAGAAGCCTTGATGATGATACAGTCAGTCGATAGTAAATAGAGAGAGATATCTAGTAGAAAGGAATGGACTTATGCCTGGAGAGAATGGTAGGAGAGAGGAATGGATGGATGGATGGAAAGGGAGAGGGAGAGAGGGAGGATAAGATGGGAGAATGGTCTTCTATTCATCCTACCTCTTTGCCAGGAAGCCTTGATGATGATACAGACAGTCGATAGCAGGGAAAAAATTAATATTTATTTTTCGGGGGCTACTTTTCAGGCTTGCCTGCATAAAAATAACTAGTGAATGAAGAGATAGGAGAAAGGAATGGACTTATGCATCCGAGAGAGTGGTAGGAGAGAGGAATGGATGGATGGATGGAAAGGGAGAGGGAGAGAGGCAGGATAAGATGGGAGAATGGTCTTCTATTCATCCTACCTCTTTGCCAGGAAGCCTTGATGATGATACAGACAGTCGATAGTGAATGAAGAGATAGGAGAAAGGAATGGACTTATGCATCCGAGAGAGTGGTAGGAGAGAGGAATGGATGGATGGATGGAAAGGGAGAGGGAGAGAGGCAGGATAAGATGGGAGAATGGTCTTCTATTCATCCTATACCTCTTTGCCAGGAAGCCTTGATGATGATGCAGACAGTCGATAGTGAATGAAGAGATAGGAGAAAGGAATGAACTTATGCATCCGAGAGAGTGGTAGGAGAGAGGAATGGATGGATGGATGGAAAGGGAGAGGGAGAGAGGCAGGATAAGATGGGAGAATGGTCTTCTATTCATCCTACCTCTTTGCCAGGAAGCCTTGATGGTGATGCAGACAGTCGATAGTGAATGAAGAGAGATGGGAGAAAGGAATGAACTTATGCATGCAGGGAGTGGTAGGACAGAGGGATAGTTTGAAGGATGGAAGGAGAAAGGGAGGGAGGATAAGATAGGAGAATGGTCTTCAATTCATCGTACCTCTTTGCCAGGAAGCCTTGATGATGATGCAGACAGTCGATAGTGAATATAGAGATAGAAGAATTGTATTGTAATGATGGCCTTATGCATGCAGGGGATGGTAGGAGAGAGAGAGAGAGAGAGAGGGGGAGACAGATAGAGACAGAGAGAGACAGAGAGACAGAGAGAAAGACAGGTAGAAAGACAGAGACAAGAGACTGAGATGGGAGTGACATAAACAGAAACAGAGGCATGCTTGCACAGACCATTGAAATACACCCCGAGATGGAGATAGTGAGAGAAAGAAACAGAATCAGAGACAGAGGGGGCAAAAAATGACAGAGTGAGAGAATGAAGACAAAGACGGGACAGAGAGAGAAAGCGAGAGGGAGAGAGAGAGAGAGAGAGAGAGAGAGAGAGAAAGAGAGATGAGAGTGAAAAGACAGAGATAGAAACAGAAATACAGACTACAAATACAGACCAAGATGCACAGAACAGGATCCATAGGAGGTAATGAGAAACAAAAAAAAGAATACAAGGTGAGAGCGAAGAAGACAGAAAAGAGAGAGAGAGAGAGGAGAGTAGGAGGGGTGGGGGCTGAGAGAAAACTGGAGAGGCAGAGAGAAAGCGAAGATTTGCTAATGACTAATTGTGCTGTCTTGTATGGAAAATAGACAATTGGCAATAACGAGATGTTAGATGAGAGAGAAAGTAAAGAGATTGAGGAGTGTTGCAATACCATTCTTCTATGGATAACATTTCTCCATGTGCTTGTGGTGACAGAGTTAAATGTTTTTGGTACAACTCAGCCAGTGGAACCGAAAAATGACCTTTATCATATTATCGTTCCAAAAAAAAGTCCAGTGTTTGGTTAATCTTGTTACCGCTGACAGGCAATTGATGAAGGGGGCCCCGTTAAATATGATTATGGAGAGATTTGATGTGAATTCTGGGACCAGTTGGGAATTAGATAAGAATGGAGGCACTTCTTGTTGGTCTGTGAAGTATGAAGTGATTTTGATCAGGTGTGAAGTGGAATATTAATAGGTTAGTTAACTCTCAGACAATATCCTTATATTGCCAATTGATGAGCAGTGCCTTAAAGGTACCATTCAAATGTATTAGCCCTTATATACTTTCATACAAAGATGTCACTGATTTTTATACTATTCACGCTTGTGTAAGCTACAAGTAAACAAGTTCAAAATCAAACAGAAACTCCATTGTTATTTCATGAAATATGTCAACATCCCCAAAAGTACCCTTCTGTAGTTTCTGACAAAAGTTCCCTCTTTGTTGAATTTTAGCGTAGGGCTCTTGTGTCATTTGAACAGACAGATAATTTAGGGTGAAGGACTGAAGTATTATTTTGACAAATTCTGAACTAAACAAGGATTAAATCAATAAACGTATATCCAGGGTTTGCTCAAACTGTATATCAAATACATTTTCAAGGCTAATTAGACCTTGAATAAGTTACAGTATATTGTCTGTTCAGATACAGAAGGGTGTAACTCTTTGTCAAACCATGTGGGGAAGGTCCTTCTTTCTCAACACAGATCGAGTTTACTGTTAAAATCAATTCATGGTGAATATCAAGGGGTTTTCTTACACAGTTTATCATATTCCTGTACCTTAAACAAGGATACTGGCTAGTGAGAGCAAAAAAGACATTAACTCTTTGTAAAACCACATACTAGTACATGTAGGGAGCGTCTTTCGGGCTCTTAGCAAAAGGTATTCACTGTTAAAATTAAAATATTCACTGTTGAATATCAAGGGGCTTACTCAAACTGTATATCATATACATGTTCAAGGTCTGAGCCTTGAATGTATGTTGTCGGTTTAGAGCCAGAAGGGCATTAATTCAATATAAAACCATGTTGGGAATATCTTCCTGTCTTTTAGCTGATGATGTTTACTGTTCAAGTCGTTGCATGATGAATATCCAGGGGTTTCCACAAACTGTATAAACATACATATACCTGTTCACGGCCTAGACCTTGAACAAGTATTATTGTCTGTCGTGCGCCAGAAGGACATTAACTCATCCTAAATCCATATGAGTGTATTCGTTTCTGGCTAGCAGCAGATGATGTTTACTGTTCAAGTCAATGCACGATGAAAAAGGATTGATTTCAGAGTGGCCATTCTGTTCCTTGGACCACAGCTACCCAGCGTAGGTGGTAGGTGATAGGAGACGTTGTGGAGCGTAATAAAACCTGAAAATCAATGTCACTCAAGTAGTTGTTATTCTAACAAATTGCTTTGCTGGAATTGGTATTGAGTAGAGAGGTACATAGAATGGGGGGAATGGGGAATTAAGAAAGAGAGAGAGAGAGAAAAAAAAAATAAAGACAGAGATAGAGAGTGAGAAAGACATGGGTAAGGAAGAGACAGAAGGAGAGAAAAATAATGGGACAGAATACATGCAAACACACACAGAGAAACAGAGGGTAGCCAACAAAGAAATAAGCAAGTTTAATAGACAACTAGATTGAGAGATAGAGAGAGAGAGAGAGAGAAAGAGGTGGAGAGAAAGAGGGAGGAAGACACATGAGAGAGAGAGAGAGAGAGAGAGAGAAAGAGATACAATGTGAGAGAGACACTGGTAAGGAAGAGACAGAAGGAGAGAAAAATAATGGGACAGAATACATGCAGACTCACAGAGAAACAGGGTAGACAAAGAAATAAAGCGAGTTTAATAGACAACTAGTTTGAGAGAGAGAGAAAGAGGTGAAGAGAGAGGGAGGAAGAAAGAAGAAAGAGATAGAGAGTGAGAGAGACACGGGTAAGGAAGATAAAGAAGGAGAGAATAATAATGGGACAGAATACATGCAGTCAGTCAGAGAAACAGAGGGTAGACAACAGAAAATTAGCGAGTTTAATAAACAACTAGTTTGAGAGAGAGAGAGGGGGAGAGATAGAGGTGGAGAGAGAGAGAGAGAGAGATAGAGAGAGAGAAGAGAATGCAGTTATTTTGCTAAACTCCTAAGTCTCCTCCACATATATGAGTTCTGTTCTCATTTGTTCCACTCACTCTGTTCACATCTACTTTAGATAACAAGAATTATTATCTGAACAAAAACACTTGAGTCTTGTGTTTTATTTGTTCTCTCTGAGTGGCATATCAATGACAAGGCTCAAATTAATCTGCAATAGCCGACTACCTGTACAGTTTTTGATAGATAGCACAGACTGGGCGGTGTACAAAGTAAGTCTAAGATAAGTATTCAAGACCTCAACACTTGAGGACATACTCAACTTTGCTTTAAGGTCAGTATTCCCCTAACAGTATCAAATCTGGGACAAGTGTATTATCAAAACAGGTGGCACATTCTAGGAAGTAACTGAAAAACAAGTTCAACAAGAGGGTTGGTTACATGTATGCATTTGTTATCTTTCTGCAATTAATCACAACAGCCTGTTTCAATTTACTTGGACATGGAGAACGGTCACCGAACCAACCAATCAATCAATCAATCAATCGGTGGATTTCTTTTTCTGGAAAATTCTAGATATGAAGAGAAGGATGTCAATTTAGCTTAAAAGCTAGCAATATCTGGGGAGTAGGATTGCAATCTACTTAAAGACCCTCCGTTGATTGCCCTACTTCATATGCCCCTGTGATTGTTGCATGGATAGAGAGTTGAGATTACTCCTATCTCGCTCTGTTCTTAGAGTTTTTGAAATGTTGAAGTACAGCCATCTCCCTAGTTGGTGTAGCTATGGAAGATAAGACTTATCTAGGAAAGCCTGAGTGGAAAAGGGTCTTATGTAACTGATTTGGGAAAGGGTATAACCAGCTTGAGATCATTCAGTTTTCACATAATGGGTACTTCCAATTGAAGTAAACTTGAGTTACGGCTGTTACGCCATCACAAAAGCTGAAAATGTTGATAGTGTTTTATTTATAGTAATGCTATAGATGCTTAAAGACAGGGGGTGGTATTCTCTTAAGTTGAGCCGGGACTAAGTCCAGACTAAACAAGAATTTTAGTTCACACTTCTATGGAATGCTAGGTTTTATCTTGCTCCTTCAATATTCATGACAAAGATAATCTACCAAAGACTTTATTAAAATTCAGTTAATACTCATATTATCTTTTCTTCCTATTTCATTGCAAAATTAATTTTTTGGACACTTTTCACTGCAGGATTAAAATAATCTGTACAGGGAAAATGAGTTGGCAACAGGCACTCCATAAAAGTGTGAACTAGTTAAGCCAAGCTTAACTTAGTTCGCGCTATCGGAATACCACCCAGGGAATTCATGAAATATCATTCTGAATTTTCCCATCCACATGTATTTTAGATGGTGAACTGACATTTTCTGTTCTGACAATTGCTCTGAACCTTTTTTTTTTAGGGGGTCAAAGGTACATGTCTATGATTGGTATTGTAGTAGGGTTTAGTTTCAGGATTTCAGGATCCATGATTGAATTTAGGAATGCAGTTGATGTAGGAAAGCTGACCCTGTGGCCAATGTTGCAGGAGTTTGCGTTGTATGGCCATATAGATTCTGCATGTTAGGCATGTGCTTTTGTCATACATGCAAGGCAGATGTGGAAATATACCGTATATAGAATCTTGCAAAGTTGCAGCACTGTAACATGTCTGGTGTATGCCTTTGATAAACTCACAAGCATTTGCTGCTGTGTTGTTTCATAACACCATACATTGTTACTGTAGCCTACAATTTGAAGGTCAATGATTTAGGATTCAAGAGAAAGCCTAATGGATAGAATATTTTTGAAACGACGCACAACTGAGAGGAAAGGCATACTGTCTAGTTTGATATTTTAGTTTCGTGAAAAATGAGTAGAAAGTGTCATATTAGATCAGAAAAATATGATTGGGAGATAGCTCAATGAGTGGAGGCTAATTGACATGATATTTGGAAATGGTAAAGAGGGGGAGAGGGGGAGAGAGAGGGTGGAGGGGAGAGAAAGAGGGGGAGAGGAGGAGAGAGAGGGAGAGAGAGAGAGAGAGAGAGAGTGATGAGCAGAGAAAGAGATGAAAATGTGAAAGAGAGACAGAGGGACAGAGATGATGTTGTATATGTATTTGAATAGCAAACATTAAACAACAAAAATGTGGAGTAGAAGTGTGAGAGAAAGAGAGAGAGAGAGAGAGAGAGAGAGAAAAAGGTATAGAAAGAGAGAGAGTGAGTGAGTAACTAAAAGCAGAGAGCTGGCAAGCAATTTTGGTGATTGTATATTTGTCTCGTTTTAGTTGCCTGCAGCCTGCGCGGTATATTTATTGAGTACGTAATAAAAGTGCGTAGGAGTCAAAAGAATCATCATTTAGATAGAAACGTACACATCCTGCCTCCCAGGGGTGTGAGAATATTTATCACATCCCGGAAGGAAGGGAAGATTGAAAGGGTTGCTAAAATGACAAAATTAAACTTTTGGCTATATTGTTTTCCACGGAGAGTTCATTAACTTTCACAAATGTAGTGATAAAATGAGAATCATGTTGACTGATTGTTTTAAGAAGTTCATATCATCTGTTGAGAGCCAGAAGGATGTTAACTTGTTTACTTTAAATAAAAGTAATGTTTACATCTTTCTATCTCTCAATAAATAATACATGAAAAGGCTAGGAGAATTCCCCATATAGTCATTTGAAAAATAATGTGTTGTCATAGGAGAAAGTTGGTTATGCAAGGTAACCAATTTACAATTTTGGACAGATAAGGAGACGAGAAGGCTCAGTGGTGGAGCAGTGGTCTCGTAACTGGGACGTCCCGGGTTCGAAACCAAGTCGATTCGCTAGTGCCCTTTGGTACAGCATTAATCCTCATTGCCAAGTCCCTCAGAGAGGACTTAAAAGCCGTTGGTCCTTTGTTTGCTTACTTACAAGCATACACATGCTTTCTTAGCAGTCAGGTAAAACAAACCATCAAACAAAACAAAGATATATCATCTGATAAAAGCTTGAAGGGATTAACTCGAAGTGAAATGCTTTCAGTTAGCACCCTTCTCTCTTAAAGTGGACAATGCTACAATAAAGCTCAACACCCTCTCCAAATGATGTGACAAATTGTACCTATATTTTAATATGTTTTCCAGTATTTGCGTAAAAGCCAGGTGTCTGGCAATTTCCTAGCTTGGTTATTGTGAGGGAAGAGTTGATATCCTATTTTGCACTATTTGAGAAGTTCATATGGATTGCTTTACAGACAGGGCTCGACTTATATTGCAGGGGGGTGTTTCACAAAGACTAAGATCGACTTTAAGTTGGACTTAAGTATAACAGGCCGTTCATGCCATTGGTTGCTATCCCAATTGGTCTCTAAATTATAATCTTTAGAAAATATTTTTTCCTTCAATAATCGAAAAATGTAAACTCTGTAGATTTGAGACCATGATTTGTACGTCCCTTGAGAGACAAATGCCAGTAAATGGTAAGAGCAGACAGTGGCATGAACGGCCTGTTATACTTAAGTCCAACTTAAAGTCGATCTTAGTCATTGTGAAACACCCCCCAGTTCTGACTTTTCTTTTCAATTTAATGTCGGCCATTCTTGAATGTTTTGACATTGTTTCATTGCGTTGCATTTGAGGCTGATTTCACGGTCATCTGATCCATCATTATTACAGTTTGTGACTTCAGAACATGTTCAAGAAAATGAATTTTATTAATTGTGTATGCTACTTTTATTTTGAGTCAGAGATTAAACAATATTTCACATTTATCACTCTTAAATTTTTAGGTAAAACGTATACATGCAGTATTGCCTTGTGAATCGGTGTAAGCATGATATTTCTCATTGAGTAAAATGTCAGAGAGAGGAAAACAAGGTGTTTTTCTTCACCTCTTTCTGAGTTGATATACCGTACATCTCCGTGCATAAGGCGCACTTTTTTGCCGCCAAAAAAATTTGAAATTCGGGGGTGCGTCTTATACATGGGTACAAAACAAAAACAAAAACAAACAAAAAAAAAATTTAAAGTTTTGATTTGTGCCCCTCCACCTGGCACTATGCCTGGCAATGTCTCCCAGCTCAGTAATCGGTGTGTTGACTCACCACTCGGAAACTAGAACAACACTCAAATTTGTCTGTCATCTTGGTTTGAAAGTAATCTTTCTAATAGATTTTCTAATTCCTCCAATTTTTCTTTTATTACACATGGCATACCACAAGGTCCTATCCTAGGTCCTCTACTGTTTTTAATTTACATTAATGATCTTACACATTCTTCTAAAAGACGACATGGTTCCTATTATTTGTGACAAGTTCACAAGCACAAATCGGCGCCTTCAACTGCACCTCGCAGTTAAATGAAAGACCTTCCCCGCGTGGTTTTTTTAACACAGACCTGGAAAAAAAAAAGGGGGTGCGCCTTATACACGGGTGCGCCTTATACACAGAGATTTACGGTAGATGTCCGTTGAGAAAAGTTGGCCTTATATTAAAAAAAGTTAGAGGCTAGGCAGTGTTTCACAATTACTACTCTTAAATTTGAGGTAAAACATATGTAGTATTGTTTTGTAAATCAGATAAAGTATGATATTTTTCAATCAGTAATATGTCAGAGCGAGGAAAACAAGATGTTTTTCTTCACCTCCTGGTAAGTTGATATAGATATCCCTGGAGAAAAGTTGGCTAATATTAAGAAATCTTGACTTCTTGTCGAAGAATATTGGATCGGAAAAGAAAGATGATCTGATCTGAAATGTCAACGGCCAAGAGTGACTGGAATTATTTCATATAGCTTGGAATTAGAGATTCAGTGAGTGGGAGATATTGAAACTGTACGTCTTGATAATGTAATTAGTCGATGCATGCAGGTCTCCTGCTGTACTTGAAAAGTCGTGAATGGTGGGTTAGATTCCCACAGGTGGGATTTTACCTTTTTTTTTCCTTCATTTTTTTAGAGCCAGAAGGGCATTAAGTCATATCATTTTACATAGAGTTAAGACCTTTATGGCTCTTAGCTGACAGTAAGATTTTTCTTTGGTCTCAAAAGAACTTTGAAAGAAGTAGAGAACTTGTGGTGGATTAACTCTTGTGTTTGTCGGAATGAAATGAAACTTTGAACTAAATTGCATTTATTTTGTGATTTATCCAGAGGATACAATTTTAGGAAGAATCTTTAAAAAATTTGCTACTAAAAGTATTAAAGCAATTGAAAGTTAGCCGACAGTACAATTTTTTTTTGGTTCTCAAAAGACCTTTGAAAGAAGTAGAGAACTTGTGATGGATTGACTGTTCTGTTTGTTGGGATGAAATGAAACTCAGAACTAAATTGCATTTATTTTGTGATTTATCCAGAAGATAGAAATTTAATAGAAAGAGTCATAAAATTGTGCTACTAAGGTATTGAAGCAATTGAAAGTTGGAGGCAGCAATTCCCTACTCAAAGTGGATGAAGATGTTACAGCAAGGAATTACGACATAGCTCTGTGGTAACTCCTTTGTTATCCCCTCGCCGACGAAGTCAGAGGGGATATAGTTAAAGATACTCTTTGACATGAATTGCTTTAAAAATGGAATTTTTCAAACCACACAATCATTTCCAAGTGTGTTACATATATATATATGACAATTTTTTTTTCTTTTGCTTTGTAAGTGTTCCTATGAGAAAAATATTTTGGTTGTAAAAATCAAAATGTAAGTGGTTTGACAGAATTATTTAATACATTGTTTTGCTTGTTGGGTTATATTACTGCTTAAAAAGAAAGCAAAGAACAAAAGTTTAAATGGTACCTTTAATAAAAGTATTGTTTAATTAAAGTTAGGGATTAAACAAACTATGGGGGAGGGTGCGTTGACACTTTTTTGTTTTCCTTGACTAGAAGCCATTGGCCCTGTTCGTCCTGAGGTGTTTTTTCTGGTGGATCTCCTGCTGTAAATGTCACGCTAGATTGTGTTTGGGTCCCCCGTGGGATGGTGGGAGCTGCTCAGCATGGCTCGCCGAGGATGTATGAATGATGTCAATCTCAGCCTGTATACGTGCTGGGAGATTCGATAGATCCAATCGTCGTCGTGTCCGACATATTCCCATTGAGTGCAAGGATATCCTTTGCATTAATGTGTACTAGAAGGTACAGGTACATCACGATGTGCGCATTTACAGATAGAAAAATGACCCTTTTTAACACGATGAAACCCTAAATCCAATGCAATATTTCCAATATTGATGATATGCATTGAAACATTTAAAGGGATTGGGTATCTTTGTCTGAGATTCTAAACAAAATCCTGGATTTAGCTCATGCTGCAATCATAATTATAAACCTTTAGGTCAGTCAGGAATCCCATGACGTTTACAAGCTGATCGCCCGTCTGATTATCAAGATATTTATGATTGGAATTGAATGTCAAAACCGTTTTCCCAACGGTTTTTATAACACTACAGTCTATTGGGGAAAATGAGTATGGTAAAACCGGTCACTCAAAGATTTTTTACTTTTTTTTAGGCATTTCATGATCATTTTGAAGTGCGATTTTTTTAGGGCTTCAATATAACACCATATCACAGACGCTGATAACACGTAGGGCCATGCATCTCAGATTTGGCATTGTTAAACAATGCCTTTAAGACATCTTGTTGGGAAGTGCAGATTCTAGGCTATGTGTTATAGAATAGTGAAGGACAAACAAGTTGTCTCAGAAAACAGAAAATTTTTTTTGAAGAGAATCTTTGAGTGCATTTGATTACTTTCTATTGTTTTCAAACTTACATCAATTGTTATACAACATGTGAGCAAATATTAAATTATACATCTCATAATAAATAGAACTATTTCAAATCATGCACTAAATCAGAATGGATTAGAGATGGTCATAATTTAGTTGAAAGTCCCAAAACTAGAGAGCTTCCAGAAAGAAAAAAATCCTGGAAATTTAGCTTTTATATGACTTTTTCTTCTTCTTCATTTTGGAATAAATTCTGTGTCAAAATTTGGAGTTTCATCAGGCACAGCATGACTTCTTTGTAAATACTCACTTGAGATCAGATATATTCTATAGCATTCGAGATGGGAATTAAGGAACTGATTGGTATAGAGAGCCGACTAAAAGGGCGCTAACAGCGGGAAAGCTGGCTGAGGTGATCTTCAACAGGGAAGTAAACATCTGCCGCCAAGTTTGTCAGGCTGATAAATAGAAGGGGAGACGAGCTTATTGACTAAGTTATTGCCTTAATGGCAGCAGGGGAAGTTCAGAAACCTACCCTAGTTTGTGCATCCACATGTCATTTGTCATGGAATATATAAACTTTAGTTTTTCGCGGGGGGAGGGGGGGGGGATCGTGGATGTTTCTTTTGCAATATTGTTTCAAATGCTCTGTCTTCCTTTCCCATTCTGACTCAACCTCTCTTTTGCATGCTGTACAAGACTCTATTTTTTCTGCGATTCCCATCCAGTAATTTTACTCAATTTTTTGCATCTACTTGTAGACTTTTGATCTATTTTTTCATGAAATTGTGATTATTGACCCATTTCTATCACTTTCCACTGGCAATTCTGTGATTTTTCATGTTTCAAGGTCTCTCGTACTCTCTCTGCTAAATCCATTCAGCCAGGTTTCTTTCACCGTCTATTTGTCTCTGCTAAGAAGGAGGGCGGGGCAAACGTTATTAACTTAGTATCAGCAGGTATTTGTGACATCTTCCTTTTGTCATGCATTGGCTGTTTTTCTCATCAATGACTTCGGCTCTGTTTCGGAATCTCGCTCGTGACTGGAGGGGTTGCGGCTCCTCTAATTAGTCTCTCTAATTCAGCTAGAAGTCAAACACCCTTTCCACTTTCTCTACCACTCTCTATTTTCTTTATCCTAATATGTCACGTTTTGTCTCTCACTCTCTATTATCCTTCCTTCTTACGTGTTTCTCCTTTCTCATTCTTCATTTCCTCTCGTCTCTCTGTTTCTTAGTTGGTTGCTTTCTCTTCTCCTTCTCCCGTCGCTCTGTATTTTGTCTAACTTTCTCAGTCTCACTCTCTCACCCTGTCTCTTTGTCTCTCTCTCTCTCTGCCCCATTTCTTTTTCTACCCTACTCCTTTCCTCTCCCCTACTCCTTTCTTCCCCTTCCTCCTTTCTTCCCCTTCCCATTCTTCCCCCTCCTCCTTTCTTCCCCCTTTCTCTGCATCTCTGATATTGTGTAATCCCAGCACACAGGCTCTCTCTCTCTCTCTACTTCAAATTTTTTGCTTTTACCAGTTTACAACATTTATTTTCCGCAGACTGATAATTTACCAAGTGGCTTTGCATTCTCTTCTTACCATTGTCCATCTTTTCAACTCTCTCTCTCTCTCTCTCCCTATATCTCTTTCTCTCTTTCATCCCTCTTGTCTTTTTCTCTCGCTTTCTCTCCCCCTCTCTCTCTCTCTCCCTCCCATATATCACTTTCTCTCTTTCATCCCTCTGTCTCTTTCACTCTGCCACCCCGCTCTCTCTCTCTTTCGCTCTCTCTCTCCCTCTCTCCTTCCCTTCCTCTGTCCTTCCCTTCCTCTGTCCTTCAACCCCTCTCGGGAAGCCCGACATTTACAAAGCAAATCCGAAGTGTCAGGTTATTGAATTGGATCAATTTGAGCGGGGATCGAGCTTAAGAGAGCTGCAGAGTATCTTGAACCTGGTTACCGTCTCTCCTGACAATTCTTTGCGTCTGGATTGTCCATTCATTTATCTCATTGCATGACTCATGTGACGGAGCCTATAGAGCTCACATAGTAGTCTGTAAATATTGAAAAGAATCACACAATTGGCAACATTATAAGATGGTGGGTGTATACTGGAGGGAGGTTCCATCAGATATAGAAACCATGGTATCATTAATAATGGTTTTAGTACTTTATTAGGAGTTAGTCTGTAAAAAATGATGAAGACAAAAGGACTTTCTGAACAATTACATAATGAACAATACTCTTGTTTCTCTTTGATACTGTAAATTATGGAAGAAAATTTTGTTTTAGGGCATGATGCTAACTGACATATTTTGATTGCCGTAAATTAACAATTCGAATAACCATTTTGGGGGTAGAATACTGAGTCAAGCGCTCTGAATCTTCTCTTTTGACTAATTTAGTTGTCCAACAGTTCACGTTTGTTACCCCATGATCTGATTCTGGAGCATTCACAATGCTGAGACCTGTATACTTCATGAAACAAATGAAAATATTCAATACTAATCAATAATTCATGCTTTAATTACGTTTCATTATTATATAATACCAAAGTGAAATAAGAAAATCCACAGTCTATGCCTAATATGAACTGAACATGAACTCAGCAAAGGTCATACTGCATATACTGTACCTCTCTAGGAGGACTTGAATGACTTTGTCCTCCCCGCGGAAATCTCTTCTGTTGGCTAACTGGTTGGGATCACCTTGAAATGTGTAAAGATCAACTTGACAGCCCTAGCCAGCCAGCCCTAGCCAGCCAGCCAGCCCTCCTCCATCCATCCACCTAATAGCCCATTCAGACTTGCATGGAAAACGTTGTTTAAAGAATCATCATATAGCGGAAGGGGCATACACACTGGGTAATAACATCGTATCAAGAAACATTGTATAAAGAAACTAGTTTTGAAGAGGTCGGTTGACATGACAGCTAGCCAATCAGTGGTGCATGCTCACGATTGACAAGCCCCGCCCAGAATTACAGTTTGCATATCGTTTGCAGATAGTCAGAACATCGTTAAATCTGTGTAAAAGGGTATGGATAAGGGTAACGGCCTTATGGCTCTGAACAGAGTTCAACAGACATTCAGATAAGAACAGGTTCCTGATTCTTTATCAAGCTTTCCTTCAAAATGATGTTCCAACATGTGTTTCATTATTTGATGTTTCGTTAAATACGTTCCGACTAGAAAGAAACTTATTACTTTTTGTATAGCTATACAATGGGTGTTGGTTGTCTGAATAGGGGTTAGGAAGGGCTTTGCCCAGGGGTAGAGCAGAATGAAAGTGTACAAACTGCTTGGCTAGTGTAATGGAATCCCAATTACACAACAATTAATTGAATGGTATCATGCACCTGCTGTTTTCACCTTTCGGCGGGTGAGAGGCTCGGAAATGACAAATTAGCGGGAGATACGCACCTATAAGGTCAAATTATGTTGGGAGGTTTTTGGGTCGTGGTATGCACCACTGATTGTCTTTGGTGTCTTTATTAAGGGGTGCCATTCTATCTTAGTCTGCTGAGAGCCAGAAGGGTGTTAACGGCATTATATGCAAAGTGATACGACATTCTAGCTCTTACATATGTTATTGGTCTTATCCCTTTCTCTATGCACGTGACACAATCTACTAACCATCTGCTCAAGAGTCCAAAGGGATGTAATGATTAATGCCCTTCTGGCTCCAAACAGAAGTTAATATAATTGATTTCTTCATGCATTTTATACAAATTCCATACTGTCTTTTCAGAGGCAGAGGAGCATTTATCTATTTCAATTTATACAGATATAATGCCCTTGTTACCATCAACAGACATCCAGTTTGTTTGCAGCCACAAAGCCATTAACTCATATACTTTAACACAGAGTCAACGTCCTTGTAGCTCCAAGCAGACAATATCAGTAGGCTGTTCCATCAGCTTAGTGGCTAATCTTTTCGTTTTTCCATGATTTATGAGAGATGAAAAATACTACCTTTTCTTCACAAGTAGGGTATCTTTTATAGTAACTCCTTGAGGTGGGGGAAAAGTGTGTTTACTGCAAATTGTAAACAAATTGTATTAAAACAAAATTGCATAAGATTAGGAGTTTGTTGACCTATGTGAAAACAAAAGTGCAATGTTTTATTGGGGACAAATCTGTCAGAGATGGAACATGTTATCAATTATATATTGACCGCTGTTTATTGACCGATATATATTTTAAATTGATTTGATAAAGGGAAAAAGTATTGGATAGAAAGTATGTTTTCCAATAAAACAATAGAGAGTAGATTGGGGTTAAAACTACTTGAGAAAAGTACAGAGATGGTGAAAGAAATAGAAAAAGAAAGACAGAGGGACAGAGAGAGACAGAGAGAGAGACAGAGAGACAAAGAGAGAGAGAGCTAGCGACCTTGTACCAAGTCGATACAGAAGGAAAAAGAGGGAGAGATAATGCAAGATAGATGTGATATGAGAGAGGCAGAGAAAGAGTTGACAGAGAGAGGAGAAATTGATAAATATAGTTTGTCATGCCAATATGTTCCAAAATTGAGGTGAGATATTTGAAAGGTCAGGCATGTTGGGTATTAAGGAACATTCGGCGCCAGTCCTGCCTACCCATGGCGTGCCTATGGCTTGCCTGGATATGCTCAATCTAAAGATTGTTCTGCTGTTCACCTAATATCATACGAGCAGGGTGTCGCCAGCCTTTTCTATGCCAATGAAAGTGAATCGGCACTGCATTTGTTTTAAAGTGTCAGTGAGACAAATTACAAATGGAAAGAGGAAAGATGAGTTATCCAGAGAATGTTTGGTAAAGAACAAAATTCCTCATTTAATACTTTTTTTCATCCGCAGTAGATGTGAACTCATGGAAGGATTTAAAAATCTTTTATTTCACTATGATTTTTATGATAATCAAAATTAGTAACTTCAGAAATGTGTATTTATATCAAATTCAAAGGTTTTGCGTGTATTATGAATGATTTGAACCATGAACTGTGACCCTCTACCAGACGGAGGCTCATGTATCCATGCTTTAAACCTCTCACTTTGAGTATAGTGTTGGGCATGATACAGTCCTGAATCAATTAGAACTCACATTTGACTGTACAAGCTTAGGAAGTTATTGTCTCTTCGGAGCTAGAGGGGCGCATAGCTAGAGGGGCATTAACTTTCATCATTTGTACGGGGTTAATGCCTTTCTGACGGTACATGCATATCTCAATGAAGTTCTCCCCTCACTATGTATTAACATGAAGATGATAAATATTACAGTATACTAATAAAACAGTGAAATGTTTTAGGAGTTACTTGTATATTTAAAAAAAAAAAACATTCCAGTTCTCTATTTGAGTTTTCATGAGTGTAATTGGTCCCTCCTTGTATGCATGCCCCTCTGGTGTTATTAAAAAAGAATGTTTGAGCTACCTCAAGAACTGTATGGCTATCAGACTTCATTCTACTTGAGGGATCCTAAGTGCTTGGAGTAAATCCCTACTAGGCCGATAATTGCCCAATCTATTAAGATAAAGATTTATCTAGGTGCCTGATCTAATCTGTTTCACATGTTTTTATAGCTTCAGAACCTTGCTCGGTCCTTTACCCAGCACATTTAGATGGGCATAATATGACCTACAGTGTGGCAGAGGATAATAAGTGTTTTGTCCTCTAAAATATTGAAAGGAGATAGAGAATAGATTTGAATAGAATCATTTAAAGGTAATCGCATTAGATTTAGAGAAGTGATCAAAATTGTAAATACATGTTGGAGAGAAAAATAACACATCTCTTTTAGGATTGTAAATGCCAGAAATTGAAGATTATCTGCAATGTGGTAGGCTTAAAGGCCTGTTTTGTGCAAGGGTTCTAAAATCTAAATCCTTTGGGTTGTTTGATATGTCTTTATTTTTGTTATTGAATTGATGTCCAATGTCACTTATTTGAGACAGTTACAGAGAATAAAGACATTGTTACCCCATAGAGGGCTCAGAGGAAAGTGTAGGAAACAATTTCAGTGTTAACCAGGCTTTGTTGACACTAGCTGTTTCACAAGTGTAATTCGCAGGTAAGATGGAGAGAGGGAGGGAGGGAGAGGGAAGGGAGAGGGGGAGAGAATCACAAAGAGGATTTGAAATACTTTCTTTAATGTTGTAAATGAACAAAATTATTTTCTCATTTTTTCCTGATTTGAATTTCCTTTTAATAGACAGTCACTTTCATGGAATGTTCACAATCTAAAATCTAGAACATTGTAAGAGCATAAAAGAGGGGGGGGTGGAATCATGTAGATTTTCTGAATGCCTTACGATTTCAATGCACATAACATACTTATAGAACAGTGTGGGATTCTTTTATTTCTTATTTCAACTTTACTCCAAGTATACTTAACCTTTAAAAATGAAGAGAGAGGTAACACAAACCAAGCCATTGCTAATCAAAACTTAAGTCACTCATCAGAATGGGAGCAACAGATTGCAATTTTGTCACCCTCGACTAATCTTAATAGAATAAACATCCTGCAGCTTCACTCTGTTCTTAGAGGAGGATGAGGCAGGAGGGGATGGGGCTGATGGGGTTTGGGGGGGGGGCAATAGGGGTGCAACTGTAATCAGCATTAGCGGAGTACACTCCAATCTTTCCCCCTTGAGTGTAGTGAGCAATCTGTGGGGCTGACACGCCTCGCTGGATCCGTTTTGTCGCAATCGGCTTTGATCAGTCCCCTCGCTTAAATGTCTAAATCCAGGAGACATCCCCCTTGATACAAAAGCCTTCTCAGATGACGAGGAGAGATATGATATTTGGCGCTCCGCCGATGCCTTCAGCAATTAGAATAATAGCAAGGAGCGCTTCCAGTGAATGTGTGGGGGCAGAGATGAATCGCGACAGTTTGTTTAAATAGGACTCATCTTTTCCATCCCCTCTCTTGGAGAAGGTTGAAGTGATTTGTATAAAGACTCTTAAGGCGATGTCTTTTGATAGTAATATAATCTTGCCAGTTGTAAATTCTATTTATGAATATGTATTAAAAATATTCTTTAGATAGTGATATTCATAAATATTCATATAATGTTGGAAGATTGTAACATATCATCTGTTTGGAGCCAGAAGGGTGTTATCATTTATATTTCAACACATGTTTAATGCCGTTCTGGCTCTGGACAGATAATGAGGTGTGCTTAATATAATTAGACCGAAACGATAAATAACAACTTAATTTCATAGAAAAAAATGAAATCACTCTTTCATGTAATATAGCCTTTTGCCATTTTCAAAATATATTTAAAGAGAGTAAGATAACATCTGAAAATAAATGCAAAGTACCAATAGAATACTCAAAGCTATATATTCATATACATGTACATACATGTACCTATTACAACATCCATTGTAAATGTTATTGGCATATGTACAAATAATGCGATTATGTTTATGCAATTTGACTTGATTATTTCTGTATGCATTATGAATTGATATCCTTTCGCAATGCCTGTTTTCCTACTTACCGAGCCGCTAGTGCATGTGAAGGTATTCTGAAGTCTAGAAAATGATGAGGAAAACAGCGCTTCTGTTCTTCCTATCGCACACTGTTTCATCATTAAACGCCTCATGTGTTAACAATGGATGACTAATAGGCATGTAATAGGCAAACCAGACACCCCATTCATAAATGCTCAAGTTCAATCAGTATTCAGTACAGCCATTTTCCCCATTAAGATTTCATATGGAAACTGCACGTGCCTGGCATATTTGGGGGGTAAAAAAAGTATGAGGCAAAATTGATGGAGTAGGCTATACACTGTACAGTGTATATTCAAAGTTGAATTGTGTATACCTATTCAATTTAAATGTAATATGGCACAAAATGAAGTCAAATACCCTACAGATGTTAAAGATAATGTGATATGTGCTACATATAAACAAAGTAGACGATGGTGGTCTCCTGCGTTCTAAATTACCTCTCTAGTTTATTGAAAAATGTTTACTATGTATTTGTTATCTTTTGTATATGCTTCGTACTTGTTTATTGTATGATATAATTGTACATGACCTTCTATTTAATTACTTTTGTAAACATGTTATTATTGTATTTCTTATTGTTTGAATTTTTGTAATTTGAGTTTGAATTTGTATCTTTTTGAACGCAGAAATAAAACCAATCAAACAAACAATCAAACAAACAAACAATTATGATATCATATCAATAAAAAAAGACTATTTCTATCAATTATGATATCACAAAAAATGAGGTCAAATGTAATTGAAAATGCCCTACAGATGTAAACATAATGTGATATGTTGGTTGTGGTGGTTATTTTACCTGATTGCGAAGAAAGCATAAATGCTTGTTGGTAAACAACCATAGGACCGATGGCTTTAGGTCCTCTCCGACGCTTCATATAAACAAAAATAGAATTTTTTTATCTATTATGATTAAGGTTAAGCTATATTGTCTGTTGAGAGACAAAAAGGCATTATATCTGTATTACATGATATGAGTAAACGTCTTTGTTGCTCCAAACAGATGATATCTACATTCAAAGGAAGCAGTTATTCGTAAGATATGAGTCGAAATGCATCTTTGATTTCTTCCCGTTCTGGACTTATGTCTTTTCTAGTATCAATTTATATCTTCAGGAGTTTAAACAAATTAGAATATTGATGTTTTTTCTGTTCCAGGATAACCAAATTCCTATAAGGTTAGGATGAATTCAATAAACAAGGATTTCAATTTGTTTGTTCTGTAGACTTGCAGTACAGGTGAATGGGATAATCTGGAGTCCGACGACTACCTCCATCAACCCTAAGTTTACCCTGAATCCATACCCATTATTTACAATAGATCCCCCATCAGCAGCCTTGTGTGAAATTAAAAACCGAGTTGCAAGGTGCCGAGTGATAAATTGCCACCAAAATGCCCCATTTTGTAACACCATACTCTCGTCAATTACACAATGGCAAGCATTTGAAGAGAAGATGGGAATTGAATCATTTTGGACGGTTTCGGGATACTTGGAATGGACCGAAATATATCCGCAAGGGTGTAATTCATGTTCTGTGTGTTTTTTTTTCTCCCTCGAATGCATACTACTAATTTTATGTATGTGTTGAAAAATGATAAGGAATGTGTGTGTAATAAAAATTGAACTTTTCACTCTCTTTTTAACCCAAAATTGAATTTATGATTACCATTCTACTGATTTAATACAGTTCAGAGCATATTATCCATTAGTAAGGTAATCTATTATACTTTGAGAAAAACAAAAAAATATTGAACAAAAAATTATTGAAAAGAAACATTATTCAAATAAAATACAACATCTGATTCGAACCTTTTTTTTTTCTCAAACTCTCTTTGTTCATCCATCAGCTTTCCTGTCTTCTGCCATGTAAACACGTCTCTCTCATAAATTCACCCGTTCTTTTTTTAACTCTCTATCACTGTGACTTACTTTGCTGTCCTGTTGTTGCCTTCCTAACTTCCTCCATATTCTCCTCCACTGTTCTTATCTTCCTTAACTCTGTCTTTCTGATTTTCAAGCCTCTTCCATCTCCATTTCTGTCCTGTATACTTTATTCTTGAAATGTATTAAAACCGTGAGTATTATCATAGTTTTCCCTTTACAGATCGTAAGATGGGCTTAGTATTTCATGAATATATACACTATGATGATCCACCGTAAAGCTTTGCCTGGCAGCTTGAATAAGTCATGATATAAGATGACATTTTATTAGAAATCTAGATGAATATGGTATATATATCACAACCTGAGATTTCAATTTCTCGGCAAGTTCGGTGTCACTGCCTGGAGATATTTTTCTTGGAGTGAGAATTATTCATGGTTTGGATATTCAGGGGCAAATAATACGCTGCGCGAGGATTTACGATACGAAATGCAAGACTTGGCAATATTGTTCGGTTATTGGAGCAATATGAAGGTTCTGTTTGCTGTGAACTTCTCCCAGGTTTAAAGTAAGCTCCAGGGAATGCGTGAATCAGCTTTTGTTTTTGTTCCCTTTTGTTGAAAGGGGGAATATGAATTGTGATGATTTCAAGCAAGATGTTTATTTTGGAACAGTGAATTCCTCGAAGTTTGGTCCCTGAAATGTTCTTTTTTGTTTGTTCCTTTTTTGTTGTTGCAGTTTTCTATTTCTCTCTTTGTCTGTGTCTCTCTTTATCTTTCTACTCCTTCTCTCCCCTCTCCATTTTCCTGTCATTTACCTTTCATGGTTGTATTGGGGTTTGTCCTTCTGTTTTGTCTGAGGGTTTCTTCTGTGCCTATAGCTTGCTTGATTATCTTATCCTGTCTCCCCATGGTCACTGTCTGTCTGTCTCTTTCTCGTTCTTTTCCTCTTTCTCTCTTCTTTCTTTCCCTCTTTCCCCCTCTTTCTTTATCTCTCTCCCTCTCTCTCACACACACACACTCTCTCTCTCTCTCTATATATATATATATCCTTTCTTTCCCTCCTCTTATTTCTGTCTTCCCTTCTCCTTTATCACCCTCTATTCTCCCCCTCTCTTTTCTGATTCTCCACGATCCTGTCTCACCTACTCCTCCACCTCCCTATCTCTCCATCTCTCTCCTTCTGTAGCTATTTATTTCTTTCTCCCTCATCCTCTGTCAATATCAGGAACTAACCATCATCTTAACTCCCCCCCCCCTCCCCACCCCACCCCCAATCCCTACCCTCTAAGCATGTCATTCAGTGCCTTGAATGACATTTACAGTAGCTTGGTTAGCTTGTGTTCATTAATCCCTGTTTTCTGTAGAAAGCAAGTGAGGTAAAAAGGAGGTCTAGCCAGTGAGTGAGATGGGCATGCAATGTAGGACAGGGCTGAAGGTATGAGATAGTGAAGAAAGACGGGAACTGTAATAATGACCTACAATGAAGCATGGAGGATTTATATATACGCTGTACTTTTAGACTGGAAGTTGCTTCTTCTGTTCTCAATGAAGTGAAATGCTTAGTTTTATTCCAAAGTCATGTTTAATTTGTGTGCTGTATATCAAGAATTCTGATTGATAAATCAGTGAAAAGGAGTGTATGTCAGAGATGAAAAGTAATAAGATGTATGAGATACAGGAGTGAGGAGTGAAGTTTAAAAAGAGAAAAAGAGAAAAGAGAGAGGGTGGGACAGAGGGAGGAATGGAGGGAACAGATGAGGAGGGAGGGGTGGAGGGAGAGGAAGAGAGAGAGAGAATGAGAAAGAGATAGAATACATCAGGGGTTTTTGAGGAGAAATTCATCAAGCACTGATTTACAAATGAAGTAGATGTGTAGAAATTAAAATTATTATATTCAAATAATCTTTCATTAAAGTTCTATAAATGAATCCATTTACTACAAGATGCTTTGTAGACTTTCAGAAAGTTAATGACACAACCTTAAGAACCTTTTCATAATTGTTATCCTTTTTTTCTTCTTTTCTTCCTTTTACAGATGGTTCTTCTAGCTGTGCTACTTGTCACAGTACTAATCAACATATTATTCATCGCAGATACCGGCAGAAAACTAAGAGAAGCTCAAATGGAAGGTAAGCAACATTCAATTCATAGAACATCTTGCAAATGTGTCCTAAATATACCTTTTAGATATCATAAAGCCCTACATTAACCGGTTTAAAGGTTCCAAATTCAGCTTGGTCCATGTGTATTTGGCCCCTGTTCATATAAAATTGCAGGGTTCAGGAGTGAAAATCTAGGGATCCGTGCATATGGAAATCATATTTTTGGTGTCAATCTCTTGATATCAGATTCAGGAGGACTTTTTAACAGATTTT
>CP137674.1:22012812-22147812 GCA_037976565.1 Mesocentrotus franciscanus | reverse complement strand
AGGGAAAGAGAGAGAGAGAGAGAGAGAAAGGGAGAGTGCAAGAGAGGGGGAGTGGGAGGGATGTACATGTAGAGAGAGAGAGAGAAAGAGAGAGAGAGAGAGAGTGGGGGGGGGGACAATGGAAGATGAAGACAGATTGATAGTGAAACGGTGAGTATGAAAGAGTGATAGAAAATCAAGCAATATTAAATAATGAGACATGAAGACATGTAAAATTGTATTAAAATAAGAAAACAAAATTCAAGAAGCAAGGAGTTGTTTGTTGATGGGACAAAAACGGAAAAAAATTATTAAAAACATTTCGGGGGCTACTTTTCAAGCTTGCTTGCATGAAAATAATACTCTTTAATTTGTTTTGCATTGAACTCTATGCAAATTTTTGTTTCTTATGACTTTCGGGGGCTATTTTTGGCATTTCGGGCCCTGGAGCCCTTGTATTTTTTTCCCTGGACAAAAATGTGAGTAACGGTTCTGAGAGAGAGTCATGTCGAATTACTTATTCGGAGGAAGAGAAACACAGGTAAACTTATAAATATCCAGTGTCTTTTTATAACTTCATACATTTTTCATAATCCAAGATAGAATTAAAACAAATCATTCAATCAGCCATTGTATCAATCATCTAGTGTATCTTTACATAGATGTGCAAAGGCAAAAATAATATGAAATATGTACAATTTCCTAAAATACTAATACTATACTGCAGGAATAAAACCACAAATACTTCCATCGATCATACTTCTTGAAAATTATTGAAATATCTCTTAAAAGGCCTGATTTTCCACTCGAGGCAAAGCAAAATAATGAACATCTGATACTTCATTTCCGCAGAGGAGCTCTGTATTCTCATTGTGATGTGTTGACCAACCCCCCCCCCCTTTCAGACTACCAAAATTCATTGTTGTGGTTATACGAAAATCATATAGCTAAAAGATGAGTATGAATTTGTTCTAGTCTGATCATCAAAACGTATAAAAAAATCACATGTTTGGGGATCGTTTTGAATGAAAACTCAATAAATTGTCAGTCCTGTTCTAGTCTGGGCGTTTTATTATACAAAAATCATATAACTGGGCGGGGCTTATCATGAGCCCGCCCTCAAAGATGACAGCCAGCTGTCACATCAATTGTCCTCTTTAAACTAGTTTCTTTTTATGATGTTGTATCCACTTTGTACACCCCTTTTGCTATAGAAGGATTCTTCATACAACTTTTTTATAAACGTGTTTCACATGAATATCCTTAAGTCTGAACGGGCCATTAGGTGATGGATCGACTGTATTGCCACTGGTGAAGGCAACCTTTTAGTGGCGGGATCGCAAGTCTCTACCAATCTCTTTCAAGCCGGAGACATTTACATTTACAACACCTTCAATCTAGCGCCGGTTTCCTTAAAGTGACTCGGTAACATTGCCTCAGATTCTGAAACAAAATCCTGGATTTAGCTCATGCTGCAATCAAAGGTCAGTCACAAATTTCATGACTTTTACAAGCCGATCGCCTGTCTGATTATCGAGATATTTATGATTGGAAATCAAAATTTCATTTTTCGTTTTCCCAACGGTTTTTATAACACTACAGTCTATTAGGGGAAATGAGTATGGTGAAACCGGTCACTCAAAGATTTGTACTTTTTTGAGGCACTTCATGATCATTTTGAAGGGCAATTTTTTTAGGGCTTCAATATTACACCATATCACAGACACTGATAACACGTAGGGCCATGCATCTCAGATTTAACATTGTTAAACGATGCCTTTAAAGATACTATGTCCCTTTTGCAGCCAACAGCAAATTCTGTAGAACTTTGCAGGAATTATGAATATGTCATGTATGTCCTATCTGTGAAATTTAAACGTTAGCAGTGTCCTAATATTCAAATTATGCAAGGAAACCCGTTTACTTGCTAGACTTCACTGTCAGACACTATTGAGTGACTGACTGGCTTTTTCATCTTTGGTAATAACATACATAAAATGAGCTGTAAAGGGTACATGAGCATTTGTCTACATCAATAACCCACTTCTTGTAATGGCCAAAATTAAACTGATTGAATCTTTGCGCAGCATAAAACGTACGACCATTCGGTACAATGGTCTGAAAAATCAGACTATTACTTACTGGCTCTATAGCTCCTAAGTCGATTCGACAACTAATAGTCGTTATTTTCCCACTTAAAGACATTTTCAAGCCCCCTTTTTGTTAGGGAAGTTCTAAATTAGTATTGTCTTTCAAATGCCGTTGGAATTTAACCTTTCCATTTTTTTGGCCTGCAAATGGGACATAGTACCTTTAAGGGTCGTGTCATAATGGGACGCTATCACATAGTTCTGTTTTTATTGAAATTACTGTTCCACTGTAATGCTAAAATACACTGTGTTTCATTTGAACGTATTGGGCAGAACCGATGCTTGTTTGTTTGTTCTTATGTGGTGGGATGCAGGTAATGATGATATTAAAACCAAAATCATTAGAAAAATAGGCCATCCATTCCTTCATAAAAAGATCAAATTTTTTACCTCATTTTCACTGATTCTTAGGATTAACTTCAACCAATTTCATGCTGGTTATTGATTATTATGGCTTTACCTTAACATTTGGTTGTGTTTATGGGTCATGCATCATTTTGATGAAAGTTGAATCTTTCATAATAGTATTAGATAAAAGCAGGCTGGTATTTCAAAGAATGATTGGAATTTCAGGTATGGCCAATTTTAAGGAAACTGTTGTTTTCATTATCTGTTTGATTGATTTGACCCAATTATGTTCTGGACGGAAGAGTTGTACCCAAAATATAAAATGTTAATGAGCCATGAGGTGTAATGTATAACGTAAATGAGCCATGTAATTATGAACTCAAGGGTGAATTTTACCCTTTTTTTTGGGGGGGGGGGTGTATTTCTTGATTTATTCAACCTTTTTTTAGTTTAGTGTTTCGTTTTTGGTGGTGGGGGGGGGGGTGGGTTTTTTCAACCCAAGTAGCCCCCAGTGATACCACTCAAAATATGCAGGCCTTTCTCTGAGTGACCTCTGTGGGGTTTAGAGATAGTTCTTTATGATATTGCATTAAAAAAGGAATAAAAAGCTTCCTCTTTGCCCCTGTGACCTTACTAATATTATGCATGATGCACTACCTTTAGAATATTTTAATCAGCCCCCATTTAGAAAACCAAAGTTAATTGTATGGCTGTACGAAAATTGTTGATCTATACAATTTAAATAAGTAAATTTTTAATAGTTTGAACATTGTATATAATTAAAAGTTGAGTAATGAAAGATGACTAAAGAATCAGGGTTCTGTTGAAGTCTAAGTTTGTGTCAACTGACCTCTTCAAAACTAGTTTCTTTATATAACGTTTCTTTATACGATGTTGTTTCCAGTCTGTACATCCCTTTCACTATATGACGTTTCTTTATACATGTACAACATTTCTTGACATACGTTTGGTATAAAGTTGAGTCTGAACAGGCCATCAGTCTCCAGTACACCTTTTTTCCATCTTTTTTCTTTTTCATGACGCTTTACGCTCTGTACACAGCTAGTTCTCTTCAAGGGCCCCGTTGCACAAAACTTACCATTGATAGTAACTTTGCCATCAATGGTAACTACCATGGAAACCTTGATTTTGATTGGCTGTTGAGCCCTGTTACCATGGTAGTTGCCATTGATGGCAAAATTACCATCAATGTAGGGTAAGTTTTATGCAACGGGGCCATGATATTTCTAGATTTGTTCTTCGGTACTCTCCTTTGCCCCTTATTTCATGATGCATTGCACAGTGTATACGCTTATTTTTTTTCAATTTAGCGCTATCAATAATTAACGTTGAGAAACCCTGATGTTATAGTCACTCATCCTTGGGTTTAGGATTTACATGTAAATTGAATATTGGCCCACATAAGAGGTTTCTTATACAGGCATAATCAATTACCATCTAACTGCAGGTCCCTTTTTTAATAATACAAAATGGAATTTCTGATGTTTATGTGAAATATTGTAAATATTCTAGTCCAGTTTTGAGAAGCCTTTCCCTAATCCATGTGATTTATTGCTACAAGCTTACTGCCGAATTTATTCAAAATAAAGCATTTTGATTATTAGAGGTATGGGTATTTGTGAATGAGGACAGCAAATTGGCACACATGAAAGAGTTCAGAATATGAATTTGTAATATGTATGTGTGAAATATTTTAATTACTCTAGTCCAGTTTTGGGAAGCCTTTCACTAATCCATGTGATTGATTGCTACAAGCTTACTGCCAAATTTATTCAAAATAAAGCATTTTGATTATTAGAGGTATGGGTATTTGTGAATGAGGACAGCAAATTGGCACACATGAAAGAATTCAGAATTTGAATTTAAATATGTATAATATGTAATATGTATGTGTGAAATATCGTAAGTATTCTAGTCCAGTTTTGAGAAGCCTCAACCTAATCCATGTGATTGATTGCTACAAGCTTACTGTCAAATTTATTCAAAATACAGCATTTTAATTAAAGGTTTTATGAATGAGGACAGCGAATTTGCACATATGAAAGACCTCAGAATATGAATTTGAATAGAGAAAATTTTGCCACCATTTCAATCATGTTTAATCGTATCAGGAGTGATGGATTGGTACAAATTGGAATTGTATTTGTGTTTTCATGTCGGTAATCAGAGCGGTGAATGATGATGAATTAGCCCTGAAAAGCTTTTCATGAACGTTGGATTGAGTAAAGTTTGGCACTTATCCACACATTGTCCCATTCATTTAAATTGGTGGAGACATAATTACAAAGTGAATAGAGATGGGGATTAAATTTTTGCTTCCAGACCCAAGGTTTTTGGTTAATTTCCTGTAAGTTTAATGAAAAAAAATTGAAAATATTCTAGAACTAGTAAATTTTATTCTAGAACTAGTAACATTAAAAGAAGAATAATTACTTGTTTTAAAGCATTATGTATACAATCCAATACATGTATGCCGATGAATAATGCCTGCAATAAGATTTATCACACAAGTTATATTGGTATTCAACATCAGTCTATTACCTATAACGATTACTATGTGCTTTATAACTTCACATTTCAATACAGCAGATAATACTAGGAATATATTTAACACAAAATTCACATGCATGTTTATGGAATCTGGAAGTAATTAAAAACAGTGTAGATTCAACAACAACTGGAATCTGGATGTAATTAAAAACTAGTGTAAATTTAACAACAATAACGACTTTCCTGTTTGAAACGCTATCACTTTGCCTTCAGTGTCTGTATACATGGATAACATGTTTATGTACAATGTAAACAAGCTAGGAGATTGAAAAACACACACATGGGGATACATCAGTCTGGTTACGGTTTTGAGGTCATAAAGAGAAAGCCAGACTTGTTCTACGAAGATAAAGCTGTCTGTGTTTCAGAGAACATTTATTTTCATATCCCCAGCTATAGAGCCCTTGTCAAATAAGCATGGCTGTTTACACAACAAGATGCAGAGTCCATTGCCATCCTGGTTAGTCTCGCAGCTCAGACGGTACATGATTTTTGTAATGGCTGCACGATCATACAAAAACACTTGACCTTGTGGGGGAGGAGGGAGGGGGAGACAAGTAAATATATTACTTCATGAGAGCAAGAAAGACATTAATCCTTTGCTAACTGATATGAGTTTACTCTGTTCTAGCTCCAAGCAGGCAATTATTGTTTTGAAGAATATATATAAAACATGTGGGGAAATGTGTGACCATATACTTGGCCAGTCAATATCAACAACATCATCATTAATGGGCAGAACAATGGTATTGCGAATGGTGGAACGAGTATCATGGTGAGACTGTTCGAAGAGACTAGTTGTAGTGTAGTTCATTAAGGGGAGGGGCTGTTTGACCACACCTTTTGATCTAATATTGAGATGTCACTTGTTTCACATCTTACCCTGATATACTGTGTATATGGGCTGTAGATTTTGATCGTTGTTTATCCGCAGTAGTAGATGTAGATGTGAAATATTACTAGTGGTAGTAGCCATCTTGTTAATAGTAAATTTTGACTTTGATAATATATGCACATGAAGGTAAATCTAACTGATCGTAGTTTATCAGCAGTAGTAGATGTAGATGTGAAATATTACTAGGGGTTGTATTCATCTTATTAGTAAATTTTGACATTGATAATATATGCACATGAAGGTATATCTAACTGATCGTAGTTTATCAGCAGTAGTAGATGTAGATGTGAAATATTACTAGGGGTTGTATTCATCTTATTAGTAAATTTTGACATTGATAATATATGCACATGAAGGTAAATCTAACTGATCGTAGTTTATCAGCAGTAGAAGATGTAGATGTGAAATATTACTAGGGGTTGTATTCATCTTAGTAAATTTTGACTTTGATACTATATGTACATGAAGGTAAATCTAACAAACAAACGGGCTCATTGTATGTAAACCAGTTTCAGCTGAAATTCATTTTGTACATAAAGAGAAGCAATATGAAGAATGTTTGGATTCTAAACAAACTAAATCACCTAGTCCTTTCATGTAGGGATTAGAAATGAAAAGAAAACGAACGAGTCCGGAGAAGAAGAAAAAAAAAAGAGCAAAGGGAAAATTGTAATCGATGAGCGTCAGTCGGCTGTGCTGGATGAATGGCTCTGAATCAATGGCAATGATATTAAGCTGGAGAACCAGGGGTTACTCAAGTGGCAGTGGTCTTTGAGAAAGTATCGGCAGGAAAATTGTCTGCTGAGCGCCAGCAGGGCATTAAACCTTAGATAAATGATTTGAGTTAATGCCCTTTCGGCGCAGACTGATGAAATTAGGCCCTGTGATGGAATATCTCATGGATGGAGATTCTGAGGTCGGTGTGCCCTTGATTTCGTGAAATAATTAACCAGCATTTACGGTAACTGACCTTGGTTTGGTGTTGGGTGAATCGATTCTAATTCCAGGGCAATTTTTTTTCCTCCAAGCTTGCAGACATAAGATTTGGGGGAAATTGTTGAGTTGTAGGAGTAAATGGCATCATCGATGGTCATTTCTTGGACAAGATAAGGCGCTTGGATGCAGAGCCAAGAAGGCTATATTAGTATTGTGCTGCACTATTTTGAGTCGATCATTGATTTGAGAAAAAAAACACAGGTCATGAAGTCAATAAACAGTATATTTTCTACTTTCGAGAACATTATTTCTCCTTGTAAAACAAGATAGTTCAAAGAAACGTTCCTAAAGAATGAATTAAGAGGAAAAGTACAAATAAAGTTTACCCAAAAATATGTTGCAAGTTCAATTTATTCAATTGCAATGGAAGTATAGTATACACATACAAGTCATTCCTTTCCAATCTGATAACAAGAAATACAGAGCAGATGCAAATAAGTCTACATGGAATCCAGGGTACCATTAAAACAAAAGAATGAGGAGAAGGGAGAAGAGGAAGGGAAGAGGGAGAAGAAGAGGAAAGGATGAAGGGAGAACATGATTAAAGGTAAAGACCAGTTTTGGAAACGCCCCTCTCTCAAAAAAATGAAATGGAAGCTCTCATTACCAATCATGTGAAAGAATATGTTTTGACTAATACGTGATGATACAAATTTTGCCGGGAAACCGCCTACTAATTGATATATTTGGTAAATTATGACATGTATTGGGACCAAATAGATATCGTGCATGTGGTCGCGTAGTCCCATATACATCTTTCTGTGTACAGTGCTTGTAACTTTACCAAGACTGGGCCAAATTTCTTATCATTTTGATGATTCCAGAACCTTGCAGTACACACCAATACTTATATGCTAGATGATCAACCTTTTCTGATCGAGTCCACAACGTTTCTTTCACAATGCAATCGCATAGCCAGAACTGGTCTTTATATTTAAGAGATAGAAAGAATGAAACTATAGAACGAATGAACAATGCAGAGTGATGTGTATGAATCATGATTATGGCAATAGATTATTATTTCATTCCTGATTTACTAAAATCTTTCAACCAAGTTGGTAAAATAAACATAACAAACCACTAATGGTTTGCTTTCATCTAAGGTAGATAGAATCATAGATGATAGATTTGAGCTTAAGGAAGCTATCAAAACTCATTGGGGTCATATTATAGCTTGGTGCGAGCTCCAGCCTGCATGCAAAAAATTATAAATAGCCATCGGTAGAATGATTGGAATTTCGGCCAAGTTTGCCTCTGTCCGCGCCCGCCGCTGACAAATGCACGGTAACTAATGTGTCCAGTCGGAGGTTATGGTCGTGATTGCTCCCGACATGGATCACTTAATACAGAAAAAAGGGGGCTGGAATGGAATGGTTAACCCTTAACCCGCCAGAAAATAGTCCACCCACAACTCTTCGGTGTCAGATGGGATGGGGAGGGCGATCCATCTACATTCTAAAGTGCTCTTCTTCTGCATTATATTTAGATCTAAAAGAGCTTGTGGGGTTTGTTAAAAGGGATGAGTTTTTAAAGACTTGAATGGTGTTTCTGTATTTTTTTCATTCATTTTGATATTTTAATCTTCTGTTGGTTTTTTTGTAACAGGATCATTAAAAATCATGAAATTAGGGCCTGTGTCTGTGAATCCTGTCCATTTGAGATATTTTTACAAGAAGCATATAACACAGTTACAATATTTTTCCATTTAATCTAAAATTGGAAATACAAATTTGTAGTATTTGATATATTTGGGTATTGCATAAATGATTTTGAACATTTTATTCCAGAATTTTGAGGAATTATTCAAAATTCCTGCGGTTTTAAGAAATTTCTGTTTGAACACAAGTTTTAACATGACTGAATTGTGAATCAAATTACAATTCTTTTCAAACACTGAATAGATTCTACTCTTCATCAGCTTTCTTTCAAATTCTGGTAGAGATGAAATAAAACCAAAAAGACAGAAAGAATTTACTCCCCATTGCTTGAAAAACAATCACACTTTACTTTGCAGTATTTAGTTTGCATCATCTGTTAAATACCAAATGCCGATACCTGTCACAAGTAGACCAACTGCTGTAGCGTACAAATCAACAGCTCATTTGGGAGAGGGCACAAACATGCTTGAATGGGAGATAGATGAAAGAATCTCCTGCGCAGCTGTCTGCATTGCGATGGTATTGCCTTACTTAATTAAGATAACTCTGAACGTGGGAAGAATCAGTTGACAGTGTCGTCACTCAGTCAGATTCCTAGCAGAAGCATTCACGATCTCTCTCTT
This sequence comes from Mesocentrotus franciscanus, assembly GCA_037976565.1. Lineage (NCBI taxonomy): Eukaryota > Metazoa > Echinodermata > Echinoidea > Camarodonta > Strongylocentrotidae > Mesocentrotus > Mesocentrotus franciscanus. The sequence continues at coordinate 22,138,592 of CP137674.1, read as the reverse complement.
CCCTCCCCCACTGGGAGGCTGATTGAAGATCTCATCTAGAAATGTATACGGTACCTCGGCTTTTCAATCCTATCTACGCTTAACCCGGACTTTAAAAGATTGACCATGATTTTTGTCTTCAACTTACAAGTATTTTCAAATTGAAATGATCGATACTGAATGCTATATAAAAGATTTGTTCCTTACGATATGGCCTGTCCAATTTTCCAAAATAATTACCTTCTTAACATAAAAAGAAAAGAAGGGGGGAGGATCTTTGGATCTCTTTTAGGTATCAATTGTTACATAATTTACAGAAATATCCTATCACTCATATATGCCATTTCTCAGCTTCTCAGAGATGTGGCAAGTTTCTTCAGTTACATTATTTTCCTTGGATATAATTTGTTTTGTAAGAAAGAAGAAAAAAATGTGCATTTCACATTTATGGGTTGTAGCATGCACTGATACTTTAAGGATTTCAAATGATACAGTTATGAATATTTACAGTGTGTTCTCCAGAGTACTTTTCTCAAACTTGGCACTAGGATAATCTTTTCAAAGCTTTCCTTTCTCTGTCTGAAATGCCAACTTTAATCTTCGATATAACTGAGATATCTTTTGAGTGAGCGATAGGATCTTTAAGAGCGATGCACTTGGCAGATCAGAGCATCGATTCACGGAGGTTTGGGGTGTTCAGTAGCAATTGTAATTCAGTAATGAGGATGATGTAGTTGTGGCCATGGCAACAGGATTGATATCGTTCTAAAAGGTGAGGGAAGATTTTTTGTAGATGTTTTTAAAAGACAAGGCATATATTCTTCTCCTCCTCCTTCTTCTTCTCCTCCTCTTCTCTCTTCTTCCTCCTCATCCTTCTTCTTCTTCTTCTTCTTCTTCTTCTTCTTCTTTGTCTTCTTTGTCTTCTTCTTCTTCTACTTCTCCTCCTCCTCCTCCTCCTCCTCCTCCTCCTCCTCCTCCTCCTCCTCCTCCTCCTCATTCTTCTTCTTCTTCTTCTTCTTCTTCTTCTTCTTCTTCTTCTTCTTCTTCTCTTCTTCTCTTCTTCTTCTTCTTCTTCTTCTTCTTCTTCTTCTTCTTCTTCTTCTTCTTCTTCTTCTTCTTCTTCTTCTTCTTCTTCTTCTTCTTCTTCTTTTCTTCTTCTTCTTCTTCTTCTTCTTCTTCTTCTTCTTCTTCTTCTTCTTCTTCTTTCTTTCTTTCTTCTTCTTTACTACTACATGTACCATCACCACTCCTACATTTTGCATTAAGGATTAAACCATAAGAATTGTATTCTAGTATTAGCAGCAAAGTGAAACATCGGAACTATTACAATTGCTATTGTTGTACAATGTGTTCAAAACTTAGCAGAAATGCCTCACACTATACTTCACCTTCAACTTGGAGGTACAAATATCCATGTTGGTACGGACAGCTACTGTACAATTTCACGAAGGTCATGCATGGGCAATTATTTTATGAAACTCAACTTCTTGCTCGAGGGTAACAACAACTGCTTGTATTTAATCAGGCTCACAGTTCCTCACAGTCACATCCAGTGGGTCCAATTAGAAGAAAGTTAAGGATCGTGTTGAGACTGTTGTGTTAGGTTGGGCCTCTTTTCGAGAGCGTTTCTCAGCCTTCGTTGACCATGGGAGAGTCAGGTTTCCCTCGGTACTTGACACATCTCACAGGGACTCGCAGCATGTTTTGAACTTTTGACAGATTGCACGTTTACTTGAGAAATATGTGTATATGTATGCATGGAATATTCTATTTCTATTGCTTGTTATGTTGTTGTTGCATAAATAAATATGAATAAATAAATAAATTGGAGAAACATTTTCTCCTTTGGTAAGGAATTTCCTCTGATCCCTATGCATATTCTAGTGGTATTGACAATTGAATCTTTTTAGTAGAGTCTGAGAAAAGAGACCAAGAAATAGTACATGGTCTTGTACATGTGGGATTATGCTGCAGTCTGCATCCTGCCATGATAATATAAGATGATCTATTCATGTGAACTTTTCCTTCCTCAACAACGTCAACATGAAAATGTTCCTTCAAGTGAAAAGGAAAAAAATTGCCCCATCCCACATGCCGCCATTTGGCAACTCTAAAGTGGAATCATGCATCAAATTTTGTCGCTTTCTCTCTGTAAGAAATCCAAAAGGCTGAGAAGAAAATAAGGTGTCACTTATCCATCATTACCTAACTGCCAAATACAAGACACAATAGGCCTGTCTTCATCAGCTCGAGTTTGCCAAATAACCCGCTATTTTAACTATCCCGATCACAAATTAGCCAGTTAATTTGCGTCCTCATCAACCTGTAGTTGAAAATAGCGGGATATTTGGTAGAGAAAATATCTCAAGAAATCTTGTTCTTGTTTCCGCTATCCCGCTATTTCCCAAATAGCGGGCTAATTTGCGCCCGTCCGAGCTAGTTTGTGATGAGCGTATCGGTCTGGTGAAGACTAATTTTGAGCTTCGGGATAATATCCCGAGTCTGAAAATAGCGGGTTATTTGGCAAGCTCGAGCTGATGAAAACAGGCCTTATACTACAGCTTTTGCCTAAATTCAACTGGTGAGCATTGGTGCAATGTGTCAAGGAAATCTATTTTGGTCCAGACCGTTTCTGTCACTATTGCCCAATTCTCGCATTGATACATCAACTTGCAGACCTACAATTAGATACGAGAATAACAACCTGTGTTTTTGAAACCTCTTTTCTGGTCTTTCTTTTGAAATTGGAACTGATCTGTCATGACAATAACCCAGATTTGGATCAAACATCATGACACTTGGAAGTATTTTGTTATTTGATGGCTGAGGGGATTCCTCTTTTCAAAATTTAATCCGTTTCCAATGAAAATCAAGACAAAACAACCTTGTTTTGGTGTCAGGAGATCGTTGCCCTATGATTACGGCTTTGGTCGATGGTGTTGCTGAAAATAGAATGTTTCCATTTTGGGAAATATTATAGTTCAAAGCTGTATTAAGAAACAGGCAGAGAGAAAAGATTATAGAGATATGTTGGGAGGAAGATAGATCGAAAATAAAGGAAAGTCTTTAGAATACGATTGCAACTACATGTACTTTCGAAAAATCAACGAAAGTAGTTGAGATCGTGTTTGAGAGAGAGAGAGAGATGAGAAGAGAAATGGTGGGAGGATCTTTTCATCTAGCAATATCTTTATGAAATGCATTTTTTGTACATGAAGTTCAAAGTCACAAGTTCTCATTAAAAAATGAAATGCTTGACAATCAGTGCAGTTGGTGTGAAAATTATGTTTCTGTTTTTTTACTTTTCATTTGCTATGCTCTTTGCCCTCTGCTCTATTGTATTTTTGTAACTGCTTGACATTCTAATTTTGCTCAGGATTATATCTTTTTGAGTGGAATATATATCATTTATCAAACTTTGAAATGACTTGTAGATTGTGTAATGTCTCAGTGAGGGCAAACATGCTTGCATTCCTGAGAAAATGCGGAATTTATTGATCAGGAATAATTCTAAGAGGCATCCAACACAGAACAGCCAACATCTTGCATGTGCACACAACTTCAAATATTTTTCCTTCTTCTGAGATGTTAAACCTTTTTCTTCAGTTCACACTTCAAAATGTATATTACTTCGTCATCAATCAAAAGAAATCTTACTCCATTTATAAAAGGGTTCTTTGGCAGCTCTGCAGAGTAAAGACACAAAGAAAATGAATAATTTCTCCTGTAGGGAATATCCATATTTGCTGATGCTAATGGAAAATTTTTTATCCTTTATGATTTATCATTTTTATCATTCCCTGAGAGCTAGAAATGCTTTAACTCTGTGTAAAGTGCTTTCAGTAAATTCCCCTCTTTGTTTTTTGGTCTTGACAGACAATATGTGGAAATGTGCATGAAACTAGGGATTGAATGCTAGCTGGTAGCTCTTTTTAACAATGTCTTTATACGCAAGTTAACAGTAATATGCAGAAAATGCATACAAGTTAAGATTGAAAGCTGGTAGCTCTGCCTCTTGTGAGCATTGTCTTTATATGTGTGAGGTAATTTTCTTAATAAGAAGCTAAATTTGGTACACTGTATTGTAAATTAAATTAAAGCCCTTTTCACAAATGAATATAATCCCCCTCCCCATTTAAATGGATGGAAAAAGGGGTGAGAAATGGTACCTGTGTGAAGCCAGAGACACAGCAAGCAGACCTGCCAGCTGTAATAATACGATAGAATAATGAGATACGATTTATAGAGCATGATTAAAAAAAACAATTTTTTTTTTTTTAGATTAAATCTTATTTTGTGTGTGTGTGTGATAAAGAAAGGTGAAGTGCATTATGGTTATCATTTCACTTTGCTAATAGTAGAGAGTTTTACAGGGCATATCCATATTCAGCCCAAAGGCATTAAGATTAGGGCTGTCTTGATCAGACCTGTCTTAATACAACTTTTCTTAATCAGACCGGTTGGATGAAAATGGCGGGTTATTTCGCAACTTCGATTTGATGAGGACAGGAATACCTTCTGTGTTAATGTGAGTATAACATACAGAAAGGTTCAAACAGACATTTTGAGCAGTACAAGCATCTGAAGCTTATTTTCAGCTCTGATATTAATCTGGCATATATTGCCCCTCCGTTAAATGCAAATAGGCATAGAATTTCATCCACAAAAAAAATTCATCTACAGAAGAAGGAAATTCATCCACAACAACAGTTGTCAAGAGCTGGTAACTCCTTGCATGGTCTGTCTAGGTCATTCCCCCAGCGTGGGCACCGTCAAGATGATGGTATGGCGGAGGTCAATATCAACATGACCTCTGATTACCCGTCTTCAGTCCAAGCACTTGAAATTGCCCTCAGAGATGAATGAATCATGGCTAAATATGGTCAGTCAGGGTGATATCCCAGAGATTTGGACTTTGGGGAAGTGAAAATACTACACCTCCTTGTCTTACTTCGGTAGTTTTCGGTGCAGACCCTATTATTGGGGATGGGGTGATGTTGTTTGTTTGAAATTCTCATAATCTTGAGATTATTTCTTGGTGGAATATGGGAAAATTTCCTTCATGTGCTGACAGGGATTCAAAAACTGAGTTCTTGCTCTTAAGATGTTCTGGGGGGGGGGGGTTAAAATTATTTTCTCTGTTGGTTGGTTTTGTTTTGGAAGGCTGGTCAAAGTATAGTCCATGTGAAATTTTCATAAGAATTATATTTTTTGGTAGTATGAGAAAAATTATTTTGGGACTTGAACCCTTCCCCCCATCTGTGCAACTAGTAGATATAATTCAATTCAACAGCATGTGATGAGCAAGTCATTTTAGAAACAGGGGTACATCTCTGATGAAAACATTAGACCTACATGACATGCAGTTTTAAAATATCAAGCCTGAATAAAGTTCCAGGGTCATGACAAGTCAACAGCATGGGGATATATTACACTTGAATACATTGAACAAAATAGATTAGCAAGAGGGCTTTTCTAAGACGTGCGTGCTTCTCTTTCGAGTGTCTATCCTATTACATGTCCGGAATACAGAAATCTGTGTGTGTGAATTCCGTAGCTCTAGGGAAATAAACTGGCCAAAAACTGACCCAGAAATGACCTAAATCGTCTCCATTGGTAAATCTAAGAGTTCCGGGAGCAGTCTCTATTTGGATAGATTACCAAGAAAAATGGTAGTGATGGATCAAGTGGACTTTGGAAACCTCTTAAGATCAATGTGTAAATGTTTTAGGATACCAGGTGGTGTACATAGCCAACCAAGTGGCATAGCCCCCATAGAATCTTGACTCTGATCTTGACCATGTGCATGATGATTAGTGCCAATTGACTTTCTTGTGCTTTATTATTTTTTTGTGAAATAACATTCATTTTGTGAAGCTATTGAGATGCTGCACAAGTAGTTTTGGAGGAATAAATCTGTCTACTTTCTGTTCCAACTTTATGAAGGGTTCACTAAGCTATGTATCATGAAAGAAATTATACTGAAAGTAAAACCCAAAAATTATTAGTGTTCTAACTGGGAGGAATATTTACAACATGTAGTTGACCAATCTGGTGCTTCTTTAGACTACCATATTTTTTTTTTTTAGTCCGACAGATTTAAAAGGCCATGAATTCATATTTTTACAGCTACATCTAAAGTTTTGTGATTTACAGCTTGTCACATTTTGAATTTTAGTGACAGTGATGGTAAGGTTACTAAGAAATTTTGAAGAGATGCCTTGGTATATTGGGGGGTTAAGACTTGCCCCTTTGACCATAATCCTCCATAACAATCATCCCCTATGTGGGCCTGTATGAAGCAAGAACTGGCACTTCAGAGCATAGACTCAACAACCAGATCTCAATGCTTGGAGCAAGAGTTACCAAGGAGTATGCGCCTGGCTCAGAGTAATCCATCTACATCTCTGTCATCTACATCTGGAAACTATCTATGGGACTAAATTTATCCAAGACCTATGGCCATTGATATACTTGTCTCTATGATAACTGACAGTAAAGCTTGCCTTGCCTGAAGGCTGACAAATCTTTCACTGTCTTTCACAAAGCTTTACCTGTCTGAACCGTGCATTCTGTTTTCACCTCTGATCTTGGAATTTTGTCAAAGGTCCAGGACAGCGCCAACAGTGTATCGTTGTTTTGAGATGGGCTTTGTCAAAATGGGCTATGGTATTAAGAGCAGGCTCAGTGGTAGAGCAGTGGTCTCGTAACCGGGAGGTCCAAGGTTCGAAATCATGTTGGCGCCCTATAGTGCCCTGTGATATAATCCTTATTACTAAATCTCTCAGAGTGGGGTCAAAGCTGTCAGGCCACTGGTTGCTTAATACTTACAGGCATTCGTATCTTTCTTAATACGAGTCAGGTAAAAAAAACCAACAACAAACCAAATCAAGCCCCATTCCACTTAAGTTAGAATATGAAAAAAAATCATTCTCGTCTTAAGCCAACTCTCAGAGCATTAGCATTTCCCGATAGCGCCATGTATATCAATTTGCTGTAGTGTAGAACATGAGAGTGGAAATTCAAGCTCCTATCTTTCTTTATCTTCGTACAGAAAAGTGTTCCTCGTGCCGTACATGTACATGTATAGTTGACCGTATTGCTTTGTAACATGACATTCGGGTGCTCATGTGCATGATATGTCACATGACCTCTGTTTCTTAGTCATATACCCCCCATCTCTTCATTCAGTTAGTTCTTTGTAACCGAGGGCAAAATGAGAAGACTCGCTTTGTTGCCAATATATCGCGCTTGGCCCCAGAGGCGTAAAGGCGTAAATATGAGCAATTTAAGAGAGCATCAAACTAGCGAGATTGCAACGCTGATTTTGCCCAGGAGCATTCTCAAAGCCTCGCGGATGACTGGGAGATCTCTTTTCTCATATTCTGTGCCTGATTTAACAGCAATATGCTCAATTTTCAAAGAATTCTCTCTCTCCAGAGGAGAGGGAGGCAGAGAGTGCTGTTCATTTAACCTTTGAGAGCTAAATTGTCTGCTATGCAAGTTTTATTATCGCCATGTGGGTATGATATGTACAGTCTTGATGAGTGGCTATCATTTTGCAATATTTCTAGGATAAAAATTCACGACATACTTTAAATTTAAAGAGAAATGAGAAAGAATTCTGCATCAGACAGAAAGTTATTTTTGTGTGAATGTTACATATTCTTTAAAAAAAAATCAAATGTTTTTTGTAAAGTCTAATTTTTAGACAAGACCTGCAGTTAGCAACTTCACTAGAGAGATAAAGACCCCCCTCTTCTGATGGAATGTTCATAACTGTTAAAATTGAATTTGCCATTGCTCAAATAACCATTCAAATAACCATACATGATATTAATCAGACAGTATGGTAACAAAGCACCTCTCAAGGTGGAGTTGTTGCACACATTGTGTGCATGCAGGCTTTGAATTCCCTTCCATATGGATAAATTACTAGAATAATGACAAGAAGTATCAAACTCATCAGTCAAATTAATTGTTCGACCTTTGCCCTTTGACTTTGACTCTTTTAGCTGCAGGTGGAGACGGTGAGGCGCTTGAAAGGGAGAAGGTCGGGAGACCAAAGATGGAGGGAGAGATATCTTAGATACCATACCTCAAGAACTTGAAATTGAAGTGCTTTCTAGTGGGAACAAGGTGGCCATCTCAGTGGGAGGAACTCCGGTAAGTTAATTGAGCGACCATTTCGCCTAAATTAGAAGAAATTCATCCGTTTGGAGCCAGAAGGATGTTAACTCTGTGTTATAAATTATATATGACTTCTGGCTCTGATTAGGGCTCCAAACAGACAATTTCATCTATTGTTTTTAGAATTACAACTGATGAATATATATACAGTCAAACCTGTCTATAGCGACCGCCCAAGGGAAACACAAAAAGTGGTCTTTGTAGACATGTTCCTTTAGTACATGTTTCAATGAGAAATCATTTTCAAGGGAAACAAAAAATGTGGTCTTTGTAGACAGGTGGTTGGTAAAGCAGGTTTGACTGTATCTTCTTTTTTTTATACAGAAAAAATGCCCCATAAATGCCAAGGCGAAGCTGCCTTGGGATTTACTACATTACTGACTCAGCACTTCTTACTGAAAATTGACATTTTAGAAAAAGACTGAAGGTTTTTAGATCAAGTATTGATTCTAAGGAGAAAAAAAAGGTATCCGTATTGATACACTCCTACCTGAGAAATATGCATTTCCTGAACAAAATACTGATTTGGGGGCATTTAGTCTTTGCCAAGAGACCTTGCTAATGTTGAGAGTCAGTTGCAACAATTTTAATAAATTTCTCTTTTCCTTGCCAAAATCATCTTTCTATTAAATTATAGAAGATTGCCTTCCAGTCAAGAACCCCCCCCCCTCTCTCTCTCTCTCCTGCAAATGATATACAGAAATGTTGCCTTTATCCAAAGCAATTGCTTTAAATACCCTGCTGCAATTGATTTTTGGATGCTGCAAACAAACAAAAATCAACAACTCGTTCTCAAGTACCAGAATAAATTTTGAAATGATGATGCAAGTGCATTACTTGCTGCTCTTCTAAAGTAAGATAATAAAATACCTAAAGACAGAGTGGTTACATATTTGGCATCACCTCCGTTGCACTTTTTTCACAATGCATTGTTTTTACTGGACTGCAAACATTGCAGACGATCATTCCTTCCCAAACACTTGAGCCATAACTTGAAACACGAGGAGCTTCGGAGAACATTCCCCAACACATGCCATGACTCAGTTAACCTTATCCATCTTGTTGCAAGCATGCAGGCATCAGGGGTTAAAGGAAAATAGGAAATTGTGAGATGTGGCATTGACGAAAGATGAATTGTAACAGAGCAGAACGAAATGTATGCAGAACGAAATGTATACTGAACGATGAAAACTACAAATGGATGTTAGCTGCCAAACAATTTTGGTAGAAAATGTATAAATGCCATGTAATGAGCGAAGTAAGGTAAGAAAAGTCACAGTGGCATGCCTAAGATGTGGTCTCCAACATGCAAATGGGAGTTGTGCAATTAATTGAACATCAAGTCCAGCTGGTTTTCATTTATCTTATTTATTCAGGTCCAAAAGCCCTTCTAATAAGGCAGGCAAGACAATTCAGAATTACTTCTAGCCAGTTTTTCTTTGAAAAGCCACTCTTTAACTAGAACTCAATATTAGCTTTGAATCCTCAAATCTCATCTAAACCTCTCACATCATATTTTTTTACGGGAGCGAGGAGGAAAGCCGGATACATCCCCACGCGTCATAAATGAGAATCCAATCACGCTGAACAGGCAGGTAAACAACGTGCACGCTGCCTCCGATATCACCCTTCCCTTTGTGTCTTGCCGCTCACTCCACTCCAGGCCATGACAAGAGGGTGAAGGGTTTGGTGGTCGTGGAAAGATGATGATTTAGGAAAGGGAAATGTATTTATTATTGCTCGCTTCACACTTGCTGAAAAGGGCAGCTGTGTTTTAAAATGAATATTAGAATATAAAAATTGAATGGGGATATGCATGGATCCCTGTGTCAGACTCAGGCTATGTACAGGACTAAACTGATTTGCAATATGTCTGCATGTAAAGATTTATTGGATTGTCATTATTCTTAGCAAAGTGTGTGAATTTGTCATATATTTGACCTAACTTGAAGGTTTGCTGTTTTATTTCCAATTCTAAATGGCAAATTTTGCAAAAAGTAATGTTTGCATATTCTTGAAAGGTTTTTCTTATACAACCAGACAAGTGAGATTTTAATTCTCCTTCCATCCAGTGGAGAATCAATGTATATTTGATCTCTCAGCGACTTAGCTCTGAAAAGATCTCAACGAGAACTAAACAAAAGAAATTCTGGTAAAATAATAATAGAGAGACGGTTTAGTTAGTCTAGTAGTATTGCTACGAGAGGCGGAAAAAATCTCTTTGGCTGGAAGCTGTGCTACAGTTATTGCAATCTTTAACTAGCATTGTAGCATCAGAGATACCGCCTGGATCTTATCTTATATTTGGATTAGGAAATAACACGGTTGTTTTGTTTGATGCGGAGTGTTTAATCAATAGCGTGTCGCGACACAAATATTCTAAACTAGATCCAAACATTGTAGCAGGGATACCCCCCTAGATCCTTTCTAATATCCGTTGAGGGAGGACATGCACTGTTGTTTTGTTTTGATTCAAAGTGTTTAATCAATAGCGTGTCGTGAGCTCTCATTAAATGAAAACGGACAGAGAGCTGGGCTGGAGGGGCACGTGGGTTGGTGGTGGGAGCGTGTTTGTTTTTTCGGCTAGGTTTGATGACGTCAAGAGCGATACCGCGTTAGGGTTTGGGGTTAAAGTTTGTTCCAAACTTTTCAAAAAGATAATGAGAACAGAGGAGAGGTATATGATGATGCCAACAAAATACACAGGTTCGTATATTGTGATCTCGAGACTTTGGAAGGCTCTTCCTAAATTGTGTCAAAGGAATACACTAGAAAGAAACATCAAACTGCAGCAGTACATGTAGTTACTCTCAAATCAATCATAAATATTTTGAGTTATTTCACTTTACAATGATCAGAGCAAAGAGGAAATTAGTTTTGGAAAGCTCACATGAATCTTTGAAAAATCCAAACATCAAGATTTTATGTGAGGATTTGGGCAACTTTCTAAAAGGCGTTGGGAAAAAATGTAGGCCTAATTTTACAATTTAACCATCTTCATATGTATGAAGTTTGATTTCTTGTGAATACGTTGTTTGAGGATAAATTTGTATGTGAGTGAGATTGCATTGAAGTCAGAAATCTGTTCAGTAATATACTTTTATATTTGAAAGGACTCTGGCTTGGGGAATACAAGACTGTTTTCTCCTTGTGAATGCAAATTTTCTTTTAATATAGCATGCGACAGTGAACATAATGCAGTCAGCACATGTTCCCTCACAATCACTGCTCTGTCCACATGATCCTGCTTACTATGATCTTCAGGAGTCCTTCTTCTTACTCCATCCATTTATAACATTAAGTGATGCGTGCCATGCACCATATACACCTCTCTGCTTCATTCATCTCTCTATCCGTGGATGTCTCGATCTGGTCCATGCAGGAGGAGAGGAGGAAATATATACTACCCATCTGGGCTTTAGCAGTTCAGACTGATAATATGTGATGGCTTCATCAGAGTGACTTTCTTTTTCTGGGGGTGTAGAGAAGGGGGAGGGAGGGGGAAGAAGAGATGGAGAGAGAGAGAGAGAGGGAGGGAGAAAGAGGGAGGACGGTGAAGATAAGGACGGGGCAGGGGCAGAGAGAGGGAGAGGAGAGAAGGGGAAGGGAGGTATGAAGAGAGGAAGAGCGAGGGAGGAGGGAGGAGGGAGGGGTACGGATAGAGGAAAGGGAGGGGGATGAATAAGAGAGGTAGTATATAGGAGTGACATAGAGGGGGAGAGGGACTGAGGAGGGAGACTGCGAGAGAGACTGCGAGAGAGAGAGAGAGAGAGAGAGATGTGTGTGTGTGTGTGTGTGTGTGGGGGGGGGGATGGGAGGGACTTTGAAAAGTCTAGGAGCAGATGGGAATCATTTAGCAGAGAAAAAGCTCACAATCAAACATTTGTCTGACAAAAAAACGAAGAAGATGAAGAAATTAGACAAAGACATACATGCATAGCAGGAAATGAAGAGAAAATGGTGAAAGAGGCTGTAGATTGATGGAGGAAAGCAAATGTGAAGAGAGACAGGGAGTAGTGAACAAAATACAAAAGAAACCTGATCGATGATGCTGCTCACCTTCAAAACCCATGTACATGAATTCATGCGGTTTCCATGGTTACTATTCTCCAGCCGATACCAGGAAGGATGCTAGCCCAACAGGCTGTTGGTATTTCTCCTTTGGCTTTCTTCCTCTGGCAAACATCGGTGCATTATCAATAATTTGTTCAAAATATCAAAGTTTGAAAGGAATATTGCTCCATATGGACACAACATTCATTTCACACCGAATGGAGACTAAAGCGTGTTTCTTCAATGAATTAATTTGACAATTCGACATCTATTGTGATTCCAGCTCTTTTTGAATTTCCATGTTGATTAGGATTCACGAACAAATTCAATTACAGAAGAGAGTGATACATGAATTATTGATTGAATTATTGCAATGCTTTAAATACACAAGAGGCTCAGGAACCCCCTCCTCCCCTCCTCCCCCAACCTCCCCTCTCCCCCAACCTATATCCACAACTATGGTAAAGGCCTCGCAGGTCCATAAGAGCCCCTAGATTTGTCCTCACTTGCAGACTTTGTTAAGAGAAAAGAATATCGTAAGGCTTGAACAGTTGATTGACAGCAAGGGAATTGATCTCTACCTGTGATGCCGATCCGCATGAATTGTTTGAGAAATGTCAGGTAGCGAGGAAGGGGCGATGATGCTAGCTGTTCTCTTGGGCTCATTCAAGATCCCCAATCATGTCCTCGGATTGATAACGTCAAAACATAGCTCTCATCCTAAACCCCCCATCGAAAATCAAATACTTGTCTGCCCTAGTTTGCAGGCACGAACCCTCCTCGACCGTAAAGCAGAACAGAGTTTCTGAACTATTAGACTATGCTGACTTCATCATCTGCTGCACCCCATAGGCTTTGTACTATACTTGCTCCTGACAGAGTTAGGCTCAGCTCAAGGCTTCGTGGAATAGTGTTCAGGTGTCGAATTAGAGCCTGTGCCCACAGACTATGTCTGCCCAGTGCTGACATCCACAACATCACAGGGAATTTGTCTGCCCTATGCAAGTACGGGTATGTAGATGCCATTGAATGAGCTGTAGCCGCACTGATTTCTTGTGACGTGATTAATCTTCTTGTATAATTTTGGTAACGGTGTCATCGGTACTGACGACCGTCCGATGGTGATCGCTTTGACTTGCCCCGGACCTTCATCTGGGAATGCCATCAGCGTCGGCATCGGAATGGTTTGGAAGCGAAGTTAGTGCAGTATGAACACCCCCGTACATAGGCCTTCTGCCAGTTTCAACGTCGAAACGCTGTAAGGAACGATGTTTGGGGATGGAGTTGAAGTAACGTTCTAGCTTCTCCTATACTTGTGCAGTAGGCTAATGAGTTTGTAAAAGATTTATGAAAGACATATATTGATTTGTTTGGTGAAAAGAACATGATGTGATAGGTACAGATTTTACATGTTCCTACTGAAATACAAGTCATATACAAAATAGCATTTCATTTATAAAGCGCCTTCTCATAAGATACAAAGTGCATAAAGAAGTATGAATGGTATTTAGTAAAAGGAAATTATAGTCTAACAGCGAATTCGACCAAATGGATGAAAGGCATATCAGATGTAGAAGTAGGTTGATTATAGTGAAGTCATGATATCAAACTGATTAGATAGCAGAAGATGGATTTATAGAAATGGGATGAGAGATCATGAGATAAGCTGTGTATTAAGACAAATCGGTCAGAGACTAAACGACCATACAATACCCTGCAAACATCTCCGTCTGCAACTACATAAACCGTAGGCAGCGCGCCTCCCGCCTACTATTAGAGGCCCTCTGTCCTACTGATCAATAAATAAAGAACATGGCCCTCCAATATTCATGACGAACATGCTGCCTGCCCGCCCCACAGCCCTAATCCATTGATACCCATACCCCTGCCTCTCCATGCTCGCCACCAACTCGCAGATGTTCCCGAAACTCAAGACTCTCGGCCGGATCAATGGGCATTAAAATCGAGAGAGATAGAAACTTGAGCGAATCGTCGCGGAGGAGCATCTCCGCTTTCTGTATCTTATGTTCTTTTATCAGTATATGTTGCAACAGTTGCACATATTCTGTAACCACTTGGGTTTTTATTGTGGCTGAAAAGTAATGGCGTTCCTCATGTTACTTAAAGATACTATGTCTTCTCTTTTGCAGCCAACATCAAATTCTGTAGAACTTTGCAGGAATTATGAATATGTCATGTATGTCCTATCTGTGAAATTTAAACGTTAGCAGTGTCCTAGTATTCAAATTATGCAAGGAAACCCGTTTACTTCTAGACTTCACTGTCAGACACTATCGAGTGACTGACTGACATCTTTTTTTCTTTGGTAATAACATAAATAAAAAGAGCTGTAACAGGTACATGAGCATTTGTCTACATCAATAACCCACTACTTGTAATGGCGAAAATTAAACTGATTGAATCTTTGTGCAGCACAAAACGTACGACCATTCGGTAAAAGGGTCTGAAAATCAGACTATTACTTAATAGTCGATTCAACAACTAATGGTCGTTATTTTCCCACTAAAAGCCATTTTCAAGCCCTTTCATTTTAAGGGAAGTTCTAAATTAGTATTGTCTTTCAAATGCCATTGGAATTTAACCTTTTCATTTTTGGGGCCTGCGAATGGGACATATAGTACCTTTATTACTTTTAAGGGAGTGTAGAGAATTGAAAAATTATTAACAGAAATGTTCATAATTCAATCATTTGTTGAATTTGTGGCCAATGTTGCATGGCCCACTGGCTGTTTGTTTTGTATTTTTAAGATTGTAATTATAATTTCATTTTTTTAATCGAATTTGAAAAGTTTTATAGATAAATCCGATTTGTCATCAGTAGTTGATTTGAAGTTTATATGACATGTGCTATAAACATCTAGACATTTCATATGATATGTTGAGAGCACAGAGTCATTAACACTGTTTTAAACTACATACATGTATATAAGTTAATGCCCATCTGGCTCTCAGCAGGACAGTATCAACTTAGTCCTGGGGAGTGTTTCACAAAGATCCTAAGTCGAACTTAACTCTAAGTTTGACTTGAACACTATGGAGAGCCATTTGTAGCCTTAAAATAAAATATATTCAAAAGCAAAAATTCAAGTATTTTAAACTTATTATAAATTCCACATCAAGAACATGAAAACTTCCTTGATAATAGAAAATATGAATGATTTGAATCAACATTTTATGCCTTTTAAAATAACTTTTACGAAATATTTTCAAAGATGCTGATGGCTTTCCATAATTTTTAAGTCCAACTTAGAGATAAGTTCGACCTAGGATCTTTGTGAAACACCCCCAGGACCCTGTTTCATAAAACTTATTATCAATAACAAATGTGAGAAATCTGTAGCAAATTTGCTCTTGGCCAATCAAATGCAGGGATTTCAGCAGCTAATAACAGTTATTGTAACTTGTCATTGATAACAAGTTTTATGAAACAGCAGGGCCAAGAGGTTCATATCAACATTTCTCCGCAGATTGAGTCTTTTCATGATGGATAATGATGATGAGATTCACCAAAAAGGGACTTCCCCCTATCTGTGTATTTCATTCTTAATAGAAGATCCTAAAATCAAATTTAATATTCTTGATTTAAAAGTTGACGAATGAACATTAATAAATTTTATTATGATTGGTCTTTGCAGATTTTAGAAGACGATGAGAAGGACAAGGGGAGAGGCATCCACTGCATCGTGTTAAACCAAGCCACTGGAAGCATCATGGCACAGAAGGTCTTTGATACGTACATAGGCCACGAGGACGAAGCTATGGTCTTATTCCTCAATATGGTTTCTGATGGACGTATCATCATCCTAGCTATCAAGGTATGGAATCTTGGGTTTTAGACTAAAGGGCAGGGGACTTGGAAGGAAGGATAGGGTTAAAACATTGTGGTAGACAGAACAAGCATTAGTTTGTGTTTAATAAGGGGGAGAAAAGCATCATAGCACAGAAAGTCTTTGATACCTACATTTACATTGGACATGAAGAAGAAGGCATGGTCCTATTCCTCAATATGGTTTCTGATGGACATATCATCATCCTAGCTATCAAGGTAGGCAATATCTGCATCCCCAAACAGGAAAAGAAAAGGGGAAGGGGTAGAATTGGCCCTGCAAGTCCAGGGGGTGTTTCGCAAAGACTAAGATCAACTTTAAGTTGGACTTAAGTATAGCAGGCCGTTCATGCCATTGTTTGCTATCATTATTTACTGGCATTGGTCTCTCAAGGGATGTACAAATCATGGTAAAAAATCTACAAAACTTACATTTTTTGATAATTCATTATTGAAGGAAAAAATATTATCTAAAGATCATAATGGTGAGAGCAAACAATGGCACAAACGGCCTGTTATACTTAAGTCCAACTTAACGTCGATCTTAGTCTTTGTGAAACACCCCCCAGGTGAAGTAGGAGATGAATGAGTAGCATATCATGGCTCTGAAAGTCTTTGATACCTGCATAGGGCATGAAGATGAAGCGATGGTCCTATTCCTCAATATGGTTTCTGATTGACATACATGTAAAGATGTAAAGATAAAAAATATCCAGTGCCCTAAGGAAGACTAAAGAAAAAAAGGGAGCGGGAGGGGCAAAAATATAAAATATTGCAGGTGAAAACGGGGGATATGCTACGTGTAATACATGTAACATCAAGTCTCCAAAGATGTTTAATATTTATCTGATTAACATATTTAGGCAAGTGCTCAAATACTGCAATAGTAGCAAATTACAACAATCCTGTTTTCTTCTGCATTCCTGAAGAATTAGAATAAAGGCCAATAACCAATAAACATTAACCAAAAAATCTTTAAAGTGGCCCTCTTCACATATTCTTGTATAGGGAGCTCCCTCTTCTTTGAAAACATCTTTTCCTATAAATTGGTATATCATTACCTTTATTTAACATCCTCAGAATTATTCTTGTAGTCCCTGGAATTCAGTTGATTGACCTTCACAAAAGGTGAAAATCATGTCTCACTCTTGACTTTAAAGTGCAGTCGACCTTTCAGAAATGAAGAGCTCGGCCAAATCATGTTTGTCTCTTTGGGGGGTAAAAAGGTTGCATGTAGTGAAACCTAATGAAGTATGCATATTAAAGGTACTATGTCCTATTTGCAGGCCAAACAAATGAAAAGGTTAAATTGCACCGGCATTTGAAAGATAATACTAATTTAGAACTTCCTCAAAACAAAAGGGCTTGAAAATGTCTTTTTGTGGGAAAGTGAGGACCGTTAGTTGTTGAATCGACTTCAGGGATTGCAATCCTTTTAGTAAATAGTCTGATTTTCAGACCCTTGTACCGAATGGTCGTACGTTTGGCCATTACAAGTAGTGGGTTATTGATGTAGACAAATGCTTGTGTACCCTTTACAGCTCATTTAATGTATGTTATTACCACAACAACAGCAAAAGCCAGTCAGTCGCAGTGAAGTCTAGAAAGTAAACAGGTTTCCTTGCATAATTTGAATACTAGGACACTGCTAACATTTACCGGTAAATTTCACAGATAGGACATACGTGACATATTCATAATTCCTGCAAGGTTCTACAGAATTTGATGTTGGCTGCAAATGGGACATAGTACCTTTAAGGGTATGAATATAACCCTGAGTTCAGACTATAAGAATTACAACGTTTTGCAATACGTTTCGTTATACAATGTTTCTTCATACAACGTTTACACTAGAAGAAAGTAATTATTTACAAGAAGAATGTAATTACTTACAAGAAGAAAGTAATTACTTACAAGAAGAAAGTAATTACTTACAAGAAGGAAGTAATTACTTACAAGAAGAAAGTAATTACTTACAAGAAGAAAGTAATTACTTACAAGAAGAAAGTAATTACTTACAAGAAGAAAGTAATTACTTACAAGACAATTGTAAGTAATTACTTTCTTCTAGTGTGAACGTTATATGAAGAAACATTGTATAACGAAACGTATTGCAAAACGTTGTATAACGTAACAGGTGTTTAAATCGTTTCGAACGAACTGCTCTAGTCCGAATATCGTAACATACAAAAATTGTGTAAGTGGGCGGGGCTTATCATTTATACACACTTATGACTGGCCAGCTGTCATGTAAATTCACTCTTCAAAATTTTAATACGATGTTTCTTTATACGTTATACGGTGTTGTTTTCTAGTCTGTACACTCTGTATGCTATCCAATGATTCTCTATACAACGTTTCTTTATACAAGTTTCGTATAAGTTTCCCTAAGTCTGAACACAATAAGAGAGGTCTTTAGTGTATGTGCCATGGAGTGGATATTAGATTAAGTGACATTTGTCCGAGGAGAGAGTGGCTTATAAAGACGGTGTGTTTGAATGGATTAGCTGCTCTTCAGGGTAGAGTGCCAAGATTAAACATGTTTTCATCTTCCATTTTTTCCTCTGTCGATACTTTTTGGAGATATTAGTGAATAGTGATATAATCTTGATTTGTTTATGTACTCTATTTTTCCCTTTCTGTAAATGCATTTAAATCTTATACAAACTAGAAACCATTTTTGCCAGATAGCCTATTAATGGCACCTGCAAGTCTAGACATTTAAATTGAGAGAAATGGTTGCAAACCTTGATCTCGCTCTATAGCTTTCCTCATATTTTCATCTTATTAAAGCAGATTTTTCTTAAATAGACCAATACCCTCAAAACCTATTCTTATCAGTGGGAATCATCAATTTTAGCACTATGAAGTGTTGACCTGGTGAAAAATATTGAAATTTGTTGACATACCTTTTACCAAATTTAAAGTGTGACATGGTTACACCTATTTGTGCAACATTTGAAAGAAACTGGTATATTTCAAAAGCATGTCAATTTCACTTATCTTGTCATACATCAATTTAAGTCATTATTTATTTCATTTTTCTTAATTGTTTTTAACATTATTTTTTGTTATCTTCAGGATGAAGGCACATTCCAGATGAAGGAGCAAGCAAAACGGATGCTGAAGAATCTGGGTAGTGTAAAAGCCTCTGATTTAGGATGGAGAGATACATGGGCCTTTATCACGCAGAAGAAAAATAGACATGGTAAGATACAGCTAGTCATTAAAGTATTCTCTAAATCTTTGAAGTGTGAAACCATGTTTGCATTGCGTTTGAGGGATGCTTGGGCCTATAAGAAGAAAGACAGACTTGATAAGATGTAACTGCTTTGTAATTAAGAATCTTAGTAGTGTGAAAGGTCCAAGTTTGCATGGAGGGATGCAATTACAACACCAAAATAAATACAGACATTTAAGGTAGGAATGGTTGAAGAAAAATATTGGTAGTGTGAAAGCACCCAAGTTATAAAGCAGAGAGAGAGAGACACACACACACACACACACACACACACAGAGATTAATGAAGAATCCTTGTAATGTGAATACTTCTGAGTTTAGGATGGAGAGATACACAGGCCTTATTCACACTGAACAAAAAACAGACATATTAAGATATGAATGGTTCAGAAACAAACTTTGTAGTGTGAAATCATCCTAGTAGGGATAGATGTGGGTTATCGCACAGAAAGAAAACAAACACAGTAAGATATGAATGGTTCAATATTTATTACTTGAGGAGTGTATATTTACAGTCTCTTCATAACATTAACCTAAAAACATATATGGAAAATAGTGTTAATGTGACTTGCATGATGATTATATTTATTATTTGTTTATCATTAAACTTGGTAAACACTGTCAAACATGAGGTGAGGTTGGGTTTAAAAAAATAAAAAGTATTAACACCATTTTGAAATGCAATATGTATCTGAAGAAAGAAGAGAAAGAAACAAAGTTATGAAAAAGGGAAAAAGAGCAGGATAATTATAAGATACATCATTAAAATGAAGACAAAAACCAAGACAAAAGCACAACAAAAGGAAAAACAGTATCTAAATAGCTTTTTATTGTAATAGGAAGGAACAAAATAGGAAAACATTAATTTCTCTGACATACCGGTGCGCTATTTCAAGATGCATTTCTTCCCAAGATGATTAATACAAATGTTTTCTTTCCTGATAAATTTATTATTTAAGTCCATGTATAATTCATTCAAATGTGGGGCAGGGTCGACGCTCTGTCTGGAAAGTTCATTTCACATATTTTCATTCTGCATCACCATTGAGCCGAATATAAGGGGGAAAATGGAAGAATTTGGAGATTTATGCCCAGAAGCGGAAATATTAAAAGACAATTCTCAAATTCCTGTAAGTCTGTTGGCAGGGAATGGTGAATTATGTGTCATGGTGCCTGTTTGAGGCAGTTTAATGGTGTTGTTAAAGCGTCTGATATCAGGGGAAAAAGTCAGATAGCCTATTAAATGGCACCTGTGAGCCGAGACATTTAAATCGAGAGAAATGGTTGCAAACCGATCGATCTTTCTGTAGACTTCCTCAAACTTTCATCTCATTAAAGCAGGTTTGTCATTAAAAGACCAATACCGCTCTAAAACTATCCAACAGTTTGCAACAGCTGTCAATATTGCAATATTGATCTTTGAAAATGACGTAAGTAACACAAGTCATTTGTTGAGTTCCCATTAAATGAAACATGTCTGGTTATATACAACATGGATTTGAACAAGAAAGAATAAAGTCTGTTAGACAATATACATCAACAGATGTTTCAAATACATGTAGGTTAAATATTGGATTTTTCATTTAGGTGTAGTAAACTGAGAAAAGGTATGTAGCAAGAAAAGTAGGAAAGGGTACTGTCTATGATTATTAATTATTTTGATGATAATTTTCAAGCCATTCCTCAGTCAGTAAGTGAAAGGTTCATAATGTTATAATGTTGCTCTAATTCAAAGTGGAGAAAAACAACTTTTTCTGAAGTTTCAAATTTTTTGATACATTTTTTGTAACCTCTGAGATCTTCATGTTCCAGGAATCACATGCATGCTTGAAATTAATATTTTAGAATTTCATCCAATCCTTATTTTGAGGAGTTTTGGTGAATTTATGAATCATCCTTTGTCTGCAAATTTTGATTCAATCTCATGTATCGTAGTTCAATGTCTCGCTATAATTCATGATGTAGACTAAACAAATGAATGATAAAATCAAATGGAATGATGACATTGTTGGTTAGACTCCTTGTGACCCTAAGGGCAAACGTCCTCCATTGTATTCTTTTGATGAACTTCCCGACAAGCTTGTGTCTGTTTCTTAAAGGCATTGTTTAACAATGCTAAATCTGAGATGCATGGCCCTACGTGTCATCAGCGTCTGTGATATGGTGTAATATTGAAGCCCTAAAAAAAATTGTGCTTCAAAATGATCATGAAGTGCCTCAAAAAAGTAAAAATCTTTGAGTGACCAGTTTTACCATGCTCATTTTCCCCAATAGACTGTAGTGTTATAAAAATCTTGAGAAAATGGTTTTTGAAATTTCAAATTCCAATCATAAATATCTTGATAACCAGATGGGCGATTGGCTTGTAAAACGTCATGGGATTCCTGACTGACCTTAAGGTTTATAATTATGATTGCAGCATGAGCTAAATCCAGGATTTTGTTTAGAATCTGAGACAAAGATACCCAATTCCTTTAATTCTTCTATCCAACTTTTCGACTGTCTCCGTCTGCTTCATTGTAAAACAACCATCAAGTAAACTCTTCATTGATGCCGTTATCATTTTAAATTGATGACTGGGTTCCATGCTAATCAATCACTCCAAAAACAACGACAGAATTCCTGATACGCTATCTCAGACATGCTGACTGCCTACCCCAGCACAAGCGTGCAAAATATTTACATTTCAAATTGCCAGTGTTTGGACTTCATTTTGCCTGGAATTTAGTAATGTCATTAATTGATATCAGAGTTTGAGGCTAATTTAATCAATGTTGTAATATTGCATGCATTTTGATGCAGAATCTGAGTCTTACTTGCTGCTCAATTACGCCAATAGGCATCTAATTGATTTACTAAAATGTTTTATGATTGGAAAGTTAATAGTTAGTATTCAGAATAAGTTTCTTCATGTTTCTTTCCACTTCTGAAGTTGTCTCTGAGCACCACCTAATTGTTTGTCTCCCTCTTTCTCTTTCTCACTGTCTGTCTTTCATTCTGTTTTCTCCTTTCTCTCTGTACATGTATGTCTCACTCTATCCGTCGCCTTATCTCTCTGCCTTTTTATTTCTCTGTCTGTATGCCTCCGGCCCACCCCCTCCTTTCTCTCTCTCTCTTTCTTTTTTCCCCTCTCTCTCTCTCTCTCTCTCTCTTTCTTTTTTCCCCCTCTTTCTCTCTCGCTCACTCTTTCTTTCTCCTCTCTCTCTCTCTCTCTCTCTGCCTGTCTCTGTATATTTATATGTTTGCCTGCCTGTCTGTCTGTCTGTCTGTCTCAGAAATTTGTTGATATCTTTGGTAGAAAGAATTACATTTTCAAATAGTTGAGGCATGGAAGTCTTTTCTAATTTGTAAGGCTATGAATAATAATTAGAGATTATATAATCTGTCTTTTGAAAGACCCTATTTTTATCCTTTAAAATTTTATAGGGCCTATTTATCAATTAGAATTTAAAAAATATATAAATCAGAAATGCATTTTGTGTAGTTGTTATATTCATAATGTATTTTCATTTTTATTACTTCAATTCCAAAACAAGCCTACCGACTTGCCATACCCCCTCTGGTCATTCATCAATTAAATCCTA
Organism: Mesocentrotus franciscanus; assembly: GCA_037976565.1. Lineage (NCBI taxonomy): Eukaryota > Metazoa > Echinodermata > Echinoidea > Camarodonta > Strongylocentrotidae > Mesocentrotus > Mesocentrotus franciscanus. The sequence goes on along the minus strand of CP137674.1, from coordinate 22,115,699 downwards.
CGCTCCTCATAAGACCCCTAATTGCTCTTTCTAATCAAATCTTAATTGATTCTTCAATATAAATTGACACATGTCATGAATGCTGTAATTGCATTGGTGACCAGTTTCCTCTTTGGCTCGGCATGATGTCTGCTAATTTCCTTGGACACACATTATCTTTTATGGCCTTATCCCATTAGTAACTTTAATAATGATTTGTTTGTTTAGGTATGAGTAGATTTTTTTCCTTGTTTGTTACATGGAGAAGTGGACTAGTTAATGTGAGATAGCACATGTACAAATGACCCCAATATATTCACAGATCTGGAGAAGTCCCACTTTTTGCATTTTAGAATAATCATTGCCAAAGTGCTTCATGGATACCTGTTGTTTGCTCTCTTGAAAAAGAATACTTCACCTGTGTATAATAGGATGTACATGTATCATCGGTGCATAAATGAATTCAATAATGATTACATAACATTGGTATCCAGTATTCTTCTCAATGAGGTTTTTTAGTTTTGTACAAATTTGCCCATAGTCTGTCCAAACTGGTTTATTAGATGTACATCGAGTCATTTGTTACCGTCTTGCAAATTCATGGGTCTGATAGTATTAGGCTATCAGCCGCTGGCCGCTATGCCAGGGCAACCTTCATTATTAGGATAATGACGTTCTTGGCTCCACTGCCTTTTAATTCATTCTGTTTTTAGTTGAATGGATCTATTAGCTAATCAAGTTAATATCAAGTTATGCATGTTTCTTTTCATGTTTTCTGGGATCTCCAGATTTTCTCAGATTCTTTATGCCTCTGGGTTCTCCACATTTTCAGTTTTTTTCTCATTTCTGATGTTTTCCCCAAATCTCCCTCTTCCCCTCTCTCTCTATCATTTTTTTAAGAGCAGTAAACATTAAATGTACATGTCTCCTATTATTGCCACTGTGCATTTTCATTGAAGACTGGTATCCCATTTTCCTCTCGTTTCTTACAGGTCAAGCATTTGCAGAGCAGCTTCATAAAGCACCGGACCTCTCTAGCTGGGGGTCACCAGTCTTACTGAAGGCTACTGTACCTCTTTCATCAAAGGAAGGTGAGTCGAGAAGAAGAACAAAAAGGAAGTTAAGGGAAAAAAAGAAAAAAGAAAAGGGGAATGGAGACTTAAGAAAGTGAAGGGAAGAATCTAAAAGATGGAAGACAACAACAACAACAACAACAAGTGACAGAAATGTAGAAGTTTGCATTGGGAACAAAATGACAAAGTTGGATTTCAGAGATGAGAACAAAGAATAGAAGTAGATTTAAAGAGAAGAATTGGAAGAAGAGGAAATTGAAAACTGAAGAGAGAGAGAGAGAGAGTTCAGTGAGTGCCTTGAGAAGGAAGTTTCCATAAGAAGTAACAAAATATTATGCCCTGATGCTGAAACCAATAAAATTAATCATTTTCTTTTCATCCAAGTGTCAGAAAAAATTATTCTACATCTTATAGACCATCTTCCAAGAAATGTCTAATGCATGAAACATTTCAGTTACCACGCATTTAAAAAGAAACCAAGTTGTAAGGGAAGATGAAAGTTTCTTCTTCCCTTACAAGAAAGTACCAATTTAAATGCAAACAAACATTGACAAGCCTTAAAGAAAAACAGGATTATTTGGGTCTTCTTGCTGTAAACATGTATATTTGACCTCTTTTCCTCTCTTTTTCATTTGCAGAGAGCGAGTGCCAGTGGCCAGAGACAGAGGCCAATATAAGAAGAAGGGAGTTCTGTGCTAGGGTGGAGGGGTATGGCAGCTTGTGTAGCTGTGAGGACCCCGCCCCCATTGAGATGAACCCTGAACAGGTACATGACTTAAAGATAAAGTTGAGTTCTGGTCATGCAATTGCATTGTGAAAGAAACGGTGTGGAATCGACCAGAGAAGGTTGATCATCTAGCATATAAGTATTGGTGTGTACTGCAAGGTTCTGGAATCATCAAAATGATAAGAAATTTGGCCCAGTCTTGGTAAAGTTACAAGCACTGTACACAGAAAGATGTACGTGGGGCTACACAAACATGTGTCATAAAAATCTGTCTCGATTTTTATGTTGTTACATGCCATATTTAGAATATTAAGGCATTTGAACAGCCATGCTTTTCAGGGAACATTTTTATCTGATGTTCTTCCACACTTGCATAATAACAATGATAATGCTCACAAATTATTTTTCACCTCTTCCCAGAACTCAACCTTCTCTTAAACTTAAACTTTTTAATAAATAAGTGAAGAATGATTAAGTAGTACTTGATACCTTGTCAATGTTTTTTTAAAATTAGGATTACTTATAAATCTATTACATCTCAACAGGACATTCATTTTCCCCTCATATAGGAACGGCATATAGAATTATTAGTGGGAGGATGCTGAATAGCTTTCAGAACAAAAGATCCCCAAATTTTGAGATGTAATATGCTCAGTTTCTTTAAAACGGTGTATAATTTGCAAATATTAATTTCTCTTTTTTTTTCCTTTTCTTTTCCGTTTTTTATACCGGGTAATTATTTTTAATTTATTTTTTTATTTTTTATTTCCAAATCTTTGAAAAGATACATACATGTAATACATATAGGAACAGGGCTGTAAAATAAATCACATTTTGTATCACTCTTAAGATGTATCATTATCATATGATTTTTTAAGATTCTTTTTTATGGGGGGACTTGAATATATCACTGATTATTTACCCCCTCACAGCTCATCAATAACCGTGTGTTCAATGTGCCTGTCATAGTAGTAGCCAGTAATAGACCCAACTATCTCTACCGTATGCTAAGCACTCTTCTATCTGCACACGGAGGTGAGTTGAAATGCTAAAATTTATTTTATCGATACCTCAACTGTCTAATTTTATGTAATGTATGAAATAATATTTTTTATTATGATTTATTTTTGCCTGATTTTGACATTAGATACAACATGTTCAGGTACTTTGAACATTCTTTTTCTTCAGTGGATCATTTTTATGTTATCCTTTGTGTACCCTTACTAATCCTTCAGTTAAGCAATTAATCTTCAAAATTTTTAATGTCACCATCTGAAAGACATGACTCGGCTTTGGACCGGGGTCGTGTGAGCCAGTTTGTAGGCGAAGACAGAGAGCTGACCAATTGAACGTGCCGCTAAACCAACTCACATCTCCCATGTACCTTGTATCTTTTTCCACTACTTCAGTCAATCCTGAGATGATCGTGGTGTTTATCGATGGCTACTTCGAGGAGCCTCTGGAAGTGGTCAAGCTCTTTGGTTTGAAGGGCATACAGCACACCCCCTTAGGGGTCAAGAACGCCAGGATATCCCAGCACTACAAGGCCAGCTTGACCGCTACCTTCAATATGTTTCCTGTAAGTATCGGGAATGGACATTGGTAATTTCTTTGCTCTGGAGAGTAATGAGGTATACAGTTAAAAGATGAATTATCCATACCCTTACCAAGTTTTGTAATTTTTAAGTATATGCAAAATTGACTTGTCCCAACTTATGTTTCTTGAGAATGTGACATATTAAAGCTTACATCTAAAAGTATTCAACAAAGATCCTGATCCAACCATTCCACCTTTCATTCTTGAAAAAAAAAACATCAAATTTACAAGGGGTATAAATTATTTAGTTGTTAGCTGTACATGATACATGTATGTTGAAAAGAAATTTTAGTGAGGAAGCTGTAGCCATGAAATCACAATGCGTAGGAAGACCGGAATTACACATGAAAATTTTTAATGAATTCATGAGAGTCTAGAATTCTGCCAGGCATTGAATCCCAATAGCTCTTATCCTCATCCTTTTTACATGATTGTCTGGAAAATAATCAGGGTAAATCCGCGGACGTGATTTATTCCTTGGCAGATTTAGGGGACGGAATAAGATACATGCATGCATTTTTTATCCATTTGTTTTTCTTGTCGTCTTTACAGAGGGCGCAGTACGCCATCATCCTGGAAGAAGATCTAGATGTCTCGGAAGATTTCTTTAGGTAAGCTGACTCCACGTGGCGATGGACTGTTGGGTAGGGGAGATGGGGCAGAGATTAAGTTGGGGTGAGAGCGAGAGAAAGAGAGAGCGAGAAAGAAAGAAAGAAAGAATGGTGGAGGGGGAGAGAAAAAAAGTAGGATGGAGAAGAAAAGTATGTGAGCAGTACGACAGTCAGAGACACTAGACAGAAAGAGAGAGAGAGAGAGAAAGAAAGAAAGAAAGGGGGATGGGGAGAGAAAAAATTAGGATGGAGATGAAAAGTGTGTGAGCAGAATGACAGTCAGAGATACTAGACAGAAAGCCTGAGAAAGAGATTATAAAGCAGTAGATTGTCAGGAGTAGAGAAAGAAAAATTAGGAAAAATGGGTGAGAGGAACTTCATGTCGTATCATGAATTTCATAACGTCTTCGTCACATTCATGTTCACTCTTTATTTAAGATCAATCCAAGATCTGAGTCAATAAATCTTGTTTTTATCTATTCTTCTCTATCAAATGTTGTTGTGCTCAATTGCCTTTTCCTCTCTTGTCTCCTTCACAGTTACTTCAGCCAAACAATTCCAATCTTAGAGGAGGATAGCACAGTACTATGCGTGTCTGCCTGGAACGACCAGGGGTACGAGCACACCAGTAATGACCCCTCTCTGCTGTATAGGATAGAAACCATGCCTGGGCTCGGCTGGATGCTAAGGAGAAGTCTCTATAAGAATGAGCTGGAACCAAAATGGCCTACACCAGAAAAGGTAAGATTTCTGCTATTCTGCACTGTTTTTGAATATTTTGTCTGAAAATGTGAAAAATGCATTGTTCTATAGGGAGGGGAGGGGGGCTACAAGCACACCAGCAGTGGCCCCTCCCCGCTCCATAGGATAGAACCATGCCAGGACTCTGCTGGATCTTAAGGAGAAGTCTCTATAAAATGAGCTGGAACCAAGATAGCCTACTCCTGAAAAGGTTAGATTCTATAATTCTGTAAAAATGTTCAATGAGCTAATGCTCTTCAAGGGAAACAGGCAAAAGACGGTCTCAGTAGAGAAGTTGTCTTTCGATACCAGTGTTTTCATTATAATTACATGTACATGTATTATGTTGTTGGGATTATAAGCTTTAGAGTGTACTCTTTATTACAATAGGATTAAAGGATTGCATGTTCCATTAGGATGATAGGCATTATATGTACTCCAGATTATCTTGTCAACAACACTGTGATCATCTAGGCTTATAGGATCTTATGCAATGTTAGGATTATAGGAGCATCAGCCTCACCATCCTCTGTACATGAACGCTAAGCTTTCACATATTGTTAAAAATGGTAGCTTTTTAGGTACAACATTTTTTCACTTCAATAAATTTCAATGTTTTGATTCATTAACTTTACAACATGACATTTTCGCAAATCTGGACCACTCGCGAAATTCCCAAGTTTCTGTTTTCGAAAGTGTCAGATTTTACTTAATGCAGTTTTAAAACTATGTTCATCTTAATGCATGATGCACACGAGGCATCACACGGGCGTCACTTTGCCATCAGAGGACTGCGTCAGTGACTGTCTTGGACATGGTCTTTGACATGCCATATGAAAGTGAAATCATAACCAAAGTGAATGCAAATGGAACAGTTCAGTATTTGCCTTAAATTATTATCATTATGCCAAGCATCACTGTTAGTGTTGGCTAGTCTGTGCCTCCTGAGCCATGTATATAGTCACAACATACATGCAATCCATGTATGATCATCACAAGTCTGATTACATGTTTTTCTTTCCATTTCTTCTCCGTTTCAGCTATGGGATTGGGATATGTGGTTGCGATTACCGGAGAACATGCAAGGAAGAGAGTGCATCATACCGGATGTTTCCAGGACGTATCACTTTGGTGCAAAAGGAGTCAATATGAACAGCTATTTCCAGGTGTGTTGAAGATTTTGGATGTTGACTACTTAGTAAAGGTTCCAATGGTAACATGTTTTCATATTAATAAAAAAAGGGTTAACATTTGTTATTCCTTTAAAAAAGTTTTGGTGAAAGTAGTGTCTTGATGAAACACATTTACACCTACATGTACATGACAAATTGTTACCAAATATATAGTGTTAACCCATTGCCTTTTGGAACCGAATGGTCTCTGTATTAAAACATATGGGAATGGGAGAATTCAGTAGTCGACGGGTTAACTACATATCTGTGATCACATTCAGTTGTATGGAAAAGTTTATACGTTTATTGAAATGCATATTCAGCTATTTAAAATGATATACGATGCAAAGTCAATCAAGCATGTTTTAGGTTTGGTAGCAAGGTAACAATATGAACAAAGTTTAGTTACATATGATTTAAACATCATAAATACATGTAACAATTTTATTTCATAGAGCTTTTTTTCCCATCGTCCACCATGACACAGACACTGATCCGATCATATCTTCTCAATTCATGAACCCATTTTAGAATCAAGAAGAAAGATTGACTTTTGTCTATCATAAAGATATTCATACAATATCAAAATCTGGGCTGTTTAATCTACCTTCAACACTAATAGAATACCTCTGACTTCCATATATTCTCTCTCCCAGGATCTTTATTTCAAGAAGCGGGCCTTCAACGCTTTACCTCACGCCAAGCTGAAAGACGTCGGCAAGATGGTCCAGGACGAGTACGAGAAGGAGATGCATCGTCAGATCAGTCAAGCTAAGGTCTTGGACCACAGGTTATCACCGTGCGATGAGGCCTTCATCCCCGAGACGCCCAACGGCGGGGATACCTATGTCATGTACATACGCATGTATAATGATAGAGACTTTGACACGTGGCTGTCAACAGCTAAGGTGGGTATTGAGATGGTATTGAGATGGTATCAAGATGGTATTGAGATGGTATTGAGATGGTATTGAGATGGTATCGAGATGGTATCGAGATGGTATTGAGATGGTATTGAGATGGTATTTGTTATGCCAATGTAAACATTTAAACATGAATAACACAGCTTCTGCTGCTTTTTATTTAAAACAATATGTACAAACCATTTCAGGGGTATGAATAAACCACTAGTGAATTGAAATTGAATTGAATCATGGTATTTACATGTTTGCCTTTAATATTATACATGTTTGACATAGTATTTTGCTCCTGTGTAATTCTTGGTAACCCGAATGATGTATTTATCTTGGTCAAAATAATTACTTTGAATGCAATTGCAATTTTTCACACTTGATGAATTCTGTAGTGTAAAATTCAGTATGTATTGAAAATTGCAGGCAATAGCTGCAAAGTATTGTTTTTATGAAACCATTACTGGATTATAGTGACTTGAAATGGGATGTTAATGAGTAGCACACCTCCAAAGTTAATGAAAAATAAAATAATACAGTGGGACCTCATGATAACAAGGTCCTTGGACCCATGGAATTTACCTTGTTATATCAGGAATCTTGTTATATCCAGGTAAAAAAAAAAGAAAAGAATACCAAGAGCTTGGACCAGCAAAATCACCTTGTTATAACAGTACCTTGTTATATCAGAGCTCTTTATAATGAGGTTCCACTGTATATATAATACATGACAGTATAATGTATGTATTATACTTCGGAGCAAGCACCACGAGCATCTGAGCTAGCAGATAGCAGCGCTATAGAAGACATAGTTATTATTACGAGTGTGTTTACATGAAGAAAAAAAATAGTTTACGAGGATATTAAAGCGTTTAAATTAGGTTTTTCTTGTTGTTCTTATCATGCACCCTCACCCTGATTTCATTGCCATATGTATATCATATCAATAAAATTATTATTGTATCTTGTCATCTTTTCAGTGCTTCCATATATGGGACCTAGATGCCCGTGGTTTCCACAAGTCTTTGTGGAGGTTGTTTATGAAGAAGAACCATGTATTCATTGTTGGAGTGCCTGCCTCGCCTTATTCGTAAGTCAAGCCCTACTACCTTAATACCCTTTTAACTTCAGCCTTTTTTCCATCTCAATCACACATTTTTTAATGGAAAATCAATGCTAAAGGGCTGTAGATATTTATTGGTCATGGGTTAAAGAGAAGGTTGAGTTCTGGGGAGAGGTGAAAAATAATTTGTGAGTGTTTTCATTGTTATTATGCACGTGTGGAAGAACATCAGAGAAAAAAATGTTCCCTGAAAAGCATGGCTCTTCAAATGCCTTCATATTCTAAATATGACATGTAACATCTTTAAAATGTGGGCCGCATATTTATGCCACATGTTTGTGTAGTCCCATATACATCTTCCTGTGTACAGTGCTTGTAACTTTACCAAGACTGGGCCAAATTTCCTATAATTTTGATGATTCTAGAACCTTGCAGTACACACTAATACTTATTTGCTACATGATCAACTTTTTCTGATTGATTCCACACCGTTTCTTTCACAATGCAACCGCATGACCAGAACTCAACTTTATCTTTAATGCTGGTTGAGGAAGGGGGAACATGCATGATATGACCCTTTAAACATTTCAATCTTTATTAACAAAGAAATACGACAATGTTTTTGTGATAAGTATGTTCATCTAATCTGGTAAACTTTTAGGAATGAATAGCTAGATACAATTAATATACACTTGTACATACAAACTGTATGTTTTTATTGGTGTTTTCTATTTTTTGTATTTTTTTTTATAATACAAATCTCTTGTCTGTAATGTAGCTCATAATGTATCTTTCTTTTCTTGTCCCCTATTTATCTCTTGCTGTAGAAAATACAAGCCAACAGATGTAGAACCGATCTTTATTGAACAAAAGAAGGAAGGAAAGACACGGTGACCAGTGATGGAGAGAACGTAGAACCTTTAATTCTCCACTCTACTGTCATTCCATCCACTGCCAAGGCGATAGTACCATCTATGTACAGAAGAAAAGAGGTGAAGAGTGAAAGGGAGAGAGAAAGGGAGGGAGAGAGAGAGAGAGAGAGAGAGAAAGGGAGAGAGAGAGAGGGGGAGAGGTAGAGAGAGAAAGGGATTGAGAGATGTGAAAATGAGAGAAAAAGCCAGTGAGAAAAAAATTGATGAAGAAAGAGAACATTGTTTAAGAGAGTGAGAGAGGGGAAGGGCAAAAGATAGACAAAGTACATCAGATAACATTGGGAATGTGGTGCCGATTTCTAACATAAAATTAATATTTGTAGAATGATAGAGAGAGAGAGAGAGAGAGGGAGGGATTGAGAGAGAGAAAGAGATTGTGAGGAAGATGGAACAAAAACTATTAGTATGATGGTTAGGTGTATGTCGAACTGCACTGGTGGCAAGCTCAGACACAAACAAGTCATAATATAGCATTTGGAAGTTGAAAGAACAACAACCTGTGTTCGTATATATTTTCATATGAACCCATGCTGTAGGGTAGCGAAGCGCAAACACAGAGGAGATCCCTTGCACACACATTTGAAATTGATAGAGAGAAAGCCTGGATTTAGAGAAAGAATGAGAGAAAGAGAGAGAAAGAGAGAGAGTGAGAGAATGAGAGAAAGAGAGAGTGAGAGAAAGAGAGAAAGAGAGAGTGAGAGAAAGAGAGAATGAGAGAAAGAGAGAGTGAGAGAAAGAGAGAGTGAGAGAGAGTGAGAGAAAGAGAATAAGAGAAAGAGAGAGTGAGAGAAAGAGAGACTGGAAAGAGAGAGTGAGAGAAAGAGAGTGAGAGAAAGAGAATGAGAGAAAGAGAGAGTGAGAGAAAGAGAGAGTGAGAGAAAGAGAGAGTGAGAGAAAGACAAATGTTTTGGAATAATGATACATATATTCAACTATTTGTATTTGAAACAAATACTGCTTAATGTTCACACGTTGCCTTTGATCATACACAGATGTATGATACACAAATATATGTCACAAACATTTTTTATCGTTGTAAATTATGTCATCGTTTGTGTAAAAATGTGCGAGTATTAATGAGATGGGAAGAAATTTCAGCGTGCTTTAGGGTATAACCACAAAATGAGTTTTAAGAATGTGCAAATCCTCAAACACTAGCTATTAAATGTTATTGCATGATGTTAATGATGATTGATGTTAAGACTATTAATTTAATAAACCAATGTACTGTATTTGCTCAAGCTCAACTTAATCTTAATCCAATCTTCCTTACATGTACTTAATGAATACAATTCTATGAAAAAAAATGGCATACAGTAAATTTATAAATCTGATTTAGCTCTTATCTTTTGATTGATGAAAGAAATTTTTAAAAAGCCCTGTTTGAAAATAGGCCCGTTTGAAAATTTCAGATTTTTGGTCAATGATGAAAAATGATTGCCCCCTTTCAGTTTTCTCGAAAAAGGTTGTTTTTCTAATTTTCATGAAAATAGCCTGATACATTTTATTGACAAGCTGGGGTCACATTAATCCTGGCTTGATAAAAACAAAAAACTTGAAATTTTTGAATTTTGACCCAAAATGATGAAAATTGATGAACTACGTATTCTTCGGGTTTCACTGTAAAATGTGAGGCTACCCTGTGACTTAAATTTTAGACTTGTACTTTGTAAAGGTTATTGTGATGGGTATGAAATTTGTTGTGTGATTATTTGATATTATGAATGACCAGTACTTCAATCTTATATAGAGTACCAAAAAACCTTGGCAGTACAAAATCTTTGGTTTTCAAAGATGGAAACCCTTTTAAAGCCTGTCTGCACCTGAGCCCTCTATATAGCAAACAATGCCTGAGCGGTACCCGTTGGTCCCCCATGATACCCCTTTTCTTATGTTAATTGAGAGCTGATTTGATTAGATAAACACCTGTCAGTGACCATGCAGGGAGGTCTAATCCCTCCTGGCCAAACTAGTGCAGACGGGCTTTAAAACCATGCTGACCTATTTATACTTGTAGGTGATCTAGAATTGACTTCAAATAGTGTGTATCATGTAGTGAATGATAATTAATATCTATGAGTTAAAGCTTCGTTCAGATATGAAATGATAAACGTTTTTTTCTTCATGATGACGTAAGTGTGATACGCTTCTCATTTCTTTATCTTATAGTAACACAGCTCAGTTAAAGAGAAGGTTGAGTTCTGGGAAGAGGTGAAAAATAATTAGTGAGCGTTATCATTGTTATTACCGGTATGCAAGTGTGGAAGAACATCAGATAAAAAATGTTCCCTGAAAAGCATGGCTCTTCAAATGCCTTAATATTCTAAATATGGCATGTAACAGCATTAAAATCGGGATGGATTTTTATGCCACATGTTTGTGTAGTCCCATATACATATTTCTGTGTACAGTGCTTGTAACTTACCAAGACTGGGCCAAATTTCTTATCATTTTGATGATTCCAGAACCTTGCAGTACACACCAATACTTATATGCTAGATGATCAACCTTTTGTGATCGATTCCACAACGTTTCTTTCACAATGCAATCGCACGACCAGAACTCAACTTTATCTTTAATACTCGTAGGACCTTAGCTGCACACAGTTGCCATTCATGTACACACTATAAAAAGAAAACACTGCTGTTTACTGCTCATATCTCAACGAGCCTTAAGATTTGGGAACTATCAAATTGTAAACTGTGTTTAATACAATGTTGGTAATTTAAGCGCAATGTAATGGTATGAAAAGACTTGGCCAGAACACAATAGGCCTGTCTTCATCAGCTCGAGTTTGCCAAATAACCCACTATTTTAACTATCCTGATTGCAAATTAGCCAGTTGATTTGCGTCTTCATCAGCCCGCAGTTGCAATTAGCGGGATATTTGGTCGAGAAAATATCCCAAGAAATCTTGGTCTTGTTTCCAAAACATCCCGCTATTGGGGAAATAGCGGGCTAATTTGCGCCCGTCGGAGTTAGTTTGTGATGAGCCTATCGGTCTGGTGAAGACGCAATTTCGAGCTTCGGGATAATATCCCAAGTCTAAAAATAGCGGGTTCAACTGGAGCTGATGAAGACAGGCCTAATAGGTATGATAATCAGTAACATTGATGAATCAAAATGTGTAATTTGACATATTTCATTGAGTTTTGGGAATATAAAAGCCTGGATGTAAGTGTAAGGAAGGTAGTAGAGATATTCACCTGTTCCCTGTTTTAGTCTACGGTTCTACTTCTATTGAGTACAAGGTGATCTGTGATTCATTTTGCATCTCTTTTCATGCCAGTTCGATTCGTTAAGCCACTTTACAAAAACCTGCTGATTTTGACATCTTCTATCGAACTTTCTCGTAGCATATTATTTCTTTGTAGTTTTTAACATCCAGGGTATTGTTTGTTGAATTTTTTGGTAAGCTTCACTTTCCTCTTTACCAGACCTTCAGATAATCTTGTCACCGTTATGTTGAAATTTCTTGTGTGTGAGAGAAAGAAGTGAAGAGAGAACAGTCTCTTGTTTTTGTTGTTCTGTACATGTACAAGTATTTATCCCTTTCATCATGTGCTTTGGAATATTAAACAATATGAGATATGATGGTAAAATGCGAGAACGAATCTGATTTCAGAATAACGATCACTTATCGAGAAAAATTTGAAGGAGTGGAATCGCATTTGTTTGGATATTTAGAGCCCGGTGCTCACATGGTGCTAACCCTATGCAAATGTGTCGCGGAAATTAACAAAAAGTAGTTTGACAGTAAATGTCGCCATCTTGTGTCCAGTAAACCTTAGCTTGCAGGCTTTGCTTCGGGATAGAGGACTCTGATGATGGATTTAAATATTTAAAAATTAGAAATAATGAGTATTAAATGGGAAAGTAAATTAATACCAGTACTAATTAATACATGTAGCTGTAATGGAGGTCCTATTGCAATTTCTATGCACGGATCATACATAAATGTAGGCAATTATTTCTTCATTTTCTGTTCTGTGTAATCACAATCAATTATGTTTAAAAGGCAGATCTGTTATGTTAAAATGTTATAATCTTTTCCTCTCCTTTTTTTGCATAATGTATTCATTGAGGTGCATGTAATTTGTATTGATTTATAACTTAAGCACTGTTCTGTTGTGTATATTGCCCATTTAATGTGTTAGTTTTGCTTTTATTTATGTTCATTTCAAGAAAATTTGTGGAATTTATGTTTTACCTGTAGGTTTGAAAAAAAAAAAAAACCTTGCTACCTCCGTCAAAAGAGACATACATGTAAATTTAGTTCGGCATATCCTTTCGATATTAAGTGCCCTTTTTATGTTCAGAATATTTTCTTTACATTCTTTTATTTGTAAGATATCGCAGGATACATGTATTTTAGAATAATGCGACTTTGTATACTTCATTTCTGTTGGTCTTGTCTTTCTTATTTAGAGGGGAGTCCAAACTTATTTGAAAATAGCTGTTATGATTTTTTTTGATGATTCCTTAAGAAATGGTAACTCTATGATTGCCTTAGTCAGCATCTATCTCTTTGTTTTGGATTGGGGTAGAAATGAATAGTTGTTATTCTCACCTAATAAGGAAAGTAGAAGAACTTTTTTTTAATGATGTAAATGAGGACATAAAAGGAGTCATAGTTGCAAATTTGTGTAGTGATCATCAAAAGGCGACACAAAAATCATTTTAAAAATTTGCACTTTCACCCCACTGTTTCTCATTTTTGTGCTTTTATTTATTAAATCTGTTTTATATCAAAGCGGACTTCCCTTTAAAGTATTAGTAGTCATTTGTGAAATATGTCACATACCCATGTACAAATTTACAATGCACAAACCTGCCATTCAAATATTTGTTGTGGCGAGATGCTGTACATGTTTATGCGGTACATGTACATGTATACACATAGTGCATTTCACCTTAGAAGTTTGTATTTCTTTTTATCATTTTTTAGAAATTAGAATTCCATTTTTGTTTTTTAATTTCAGTTGATGTTTACTGCCCTTTCATATCAAATTTCTGTTGCTCAAAATATTTAGATCAATTAAGCAAGGTAATTTGTTCTTAATTAAAATCATTTCGGCTCATCTTTTACTACAAATTCAAACATGAAGCTTGAATGGAAGGCCATACAGAGTTGGTCAAAGTTAATTTTCTTCTTCTAAAAAATATTTATTCCCCCTATTTTTTTAAAGGATTTATAAGTCACTGGTAAATATCTTGTGCCACTGTTACACAATCATACCATTCAATGTGTGAAAGTGTTTGTGAACTTCCAATTTAAATGCAAGGGTATGTTCATGTTGGTGAATCTTCTGCCACAATCTTGGGCGTTTCAATTTAACAATGTATTTACAGGATAAAACAAATTTGTCCAGCTGATTAGATAATAAGCCTGGCTGTTTATTATCATCGTATACAGATGTAGCTCTCAAACCTGGTTGGAAAAAACACAAATAATTTGATCTCCAACCAACAAAAAAATCATCCACCCTCCAAAAAAAAAAATATATATATAAAAAAAGAATAAAGACTTTTTACCGATACTCAAGCTTTGTTCAATCTTTGTTTCATAAAGCTAGAGTATAATTTCATAATAGACTTTATAATTTAGAACATGTTTAGTAGATTATGGGCCTTTTTTAATTTTTCAAAATATTTTGTATGTGTACCAAACGTTATGTTATTAAGTTCAAGGAATATGTTTACGATGGTACATGTAGGTATGTAAATTTTTTTACGATGTTCTTGATGGTTAGTTCCTAATGATTAAAGGGTTTACAGATACACTGCTTTTTGAGGTTCTGAGTTTGTATATTAGATGTTGATTTCTTTTCTTGGAAATATTATATGCTTTGTAAGAAAATGATGTAGTATAATTTGTGTATGATGGAAGAGAAACATATTTCACATGTATATATTATTTTTCTTGCTCATTTTTGTATTATGCTTGGAGAAGAATAAGAAGAAAAAAAATCCCACTCAAAATGTTAAATGCGTCTTTTCTTGTGTATTTGAGTATATACATGTATGTCGTCTTTTGCAGCCAGTAGGGCATTAAAGACCCTATCCAATGGGAATGTCAAAATCAGGCCTATCTATATAAAATTTCATCAATTTAGGTTTGACTTAACCCCACTTCATCGAAAAAAAAGGTGTTCGGGCAAATTTTGAGAAAATTTATAAAATGCAATTTTTGACAAAAACGGCAATAGCTTTAATACCGGTAATATGTTTTTTCATCATTTTCGGCCCCATTAAATCACAAATTTTGAATCGGACCTATTTACATCAATGTATATCAATCCAGTGTTCATATGACCCAGTTCATTGATAAAAGGGTGGTGGGGAAAATTCATGTAGATTGTTCATGAAAATGGGAAAGACGGTTAAGGGGGTTAGTTCATCATGTTTCATAATTATCAGCTGCAAATTTCAAATCAGGCTTATTTATATAAATTATCATATGACCCCACCTCATTGAAAAAAGGTGTCGGGGGAAATTTCATGTAGATTGGAAAAAATGCAAATTTTTTACATAAATGGCAAGGGGTTAGTTCACCATTTTTCATAATTTTCAGCTGAAAATTGAAATTTTTAAAATCGGGCCTATTAATATAAAATTTCATCAATCCAGGGTTCATATGACACGAGTTCATTTTCGGCCAAAAATTTAAATTTTTACATTTGTCTTACTAATCTAGGGTTGATATTATCCCTGTTCATTGAAAAAAGTTGTCTGGGAAAATTTAATTCGTTTTTACACAGAATAATGCCCTTCTTGCTCAAAAATACATAAAACAGAAGAACAATGTGATATACATGTACAGCATATGAAAAAGAATGAAGAAAAAAAATCAATAAATATCGAAAAATGCTACAGATAAATGCAATAACCAATATTTGCATATAGATGGTACAGTGTAGGTTAATACTGTGGGTTAAAAAGAACAAAAGCATAGATGTTAGAGTTGAAACATAAAATGTACAGCTTTTTTAATCACAAATTCTCTCTCACAAAATAAATTGAGTGTACATGATCACCAATGAAAAAGATAAAATCACAAAAGTTAGATAATCAAAAAGAAATATAATAATAAATGTCAGCCCATTGGAAATTTGGAACTAAAATATCTACTTTTTAACCTCAAAATTGTATTGCCTACAGTATTATCAGTAAACATGTGTTTGTTCATAAAAATGGTCTCTGTTTTCAAGAGTTTGAACGCTCGCAAAATTTGAATATTACAGAAGGGGCCATAAACACATACATGTACAAGTGTAGATAAATAAACAGCAGTTGTTATTGGCAGTTTCATTATGATCCAGCACATATTTCAATAATTTTAACGAAATACATACAATACATATAAATGTATGTTTACAACCTTAAAAAAAAATGTGAATAATATTTATGAAATTAACATTCTTTGGTCCTTACCGTAATACCCAAGTATATACAACATAAAATAAAGTGAATATATTAAGGAACCTCTTCATACAGGTATGACCTATTATTATTGTTGTAAAATATATAATTCTCATAAAATAATGTAACTTCTATATCACAAAACTGCATGATATTACTTTTACATACAGGTAAAAACAAGTACACTTGAAAGGTATGAATACTTAAAATGTACACCGCTATTAGCACAACTCTTTCAGCCTACTAGATGATTTCGAAGAAACAATGAACAATATCACCGACTACGCTAGCTTAATTTGTGCTTGTACAATCATATTGGTGGGAGGGGTCTAAACCTCACTATCACCACCATCTACAATGTACATCATTATCACCGTCATCGTCACCATCGTTGTCTGCCCCCATCACCATCATCCCTATCAGCCATGATTTCATGTCGACCTATTTCTCTGTCTTTTAACTATGAGTTAGGAACTGAATTTCCATAGTATATCAATTTTCAGCAACTGTACTTACTTAAATTCTACAACCTGAATTGTATAAATGAAATATGAAAGTACATGCATATCAAATGTACCCTGTCGTTACCGTAACTTGGATATAAAAAAAGGGATATTGTGGTAAGCATATAGGTGATCACTTGACGTTCATTGATCTAGTTTCTTTTCTTTTGATTACATCATTTATAACTTACAGTATTGGTATCACTATACCTTACATGTCCTTTATTAATGCAGCGTGCAGAGCACATCATCTCTTTGCATCACATTCAGGTTGCCTTTGAGTCAAACATGCACAATACTATCTATTAAAGCTGTGCACGTTGGTTGTGATAGGTAGCATGAATGTCATCAAAAGAGATCACTCGAGGAGCAAAGTAAAATAAATAAATAAATAAAAAAATTGCAAACACACCCTGTATGTACCTACATGTACATTTCATATAAAGAATATAAAGAAATAATGCATGCATATCCTTAGTCTATGAATCTATTGTAAAGATACACTGTATTCACCCCAAAATAAAAATTATCCTTCATGCTAGTCAAGGATATTCAGAATTCTCGGCTCATATACAGTGGAACCTCATATAAAGAGCTCTCATATAACGAGGTATCTGTTATAACAAGGTGATTTTGCTGGTTCCAGCTCTTTATATTCTTTTGTGTTTTTACCCGGATATAACAAGATTCCTGATATAACAAGGTAGTTCCCATGGTTCCATGGACCTCGTTATAACGAGGTTCTACTGCATTTTTCATATCAGCTTTGGAGCATACACTATACCTTCAGTGTTCATCATATATCATTATTTGCATACATGTAAATGGCCAAGTGTGCATTGCCCTTGAATGTATTAAATGTGCAAGGTACAGCAGAAGTTCTAGAACTTCCACTAGCAGTCATGCAGTCATTGGAAAAACAAATTGAAATATCCATGTAGAAAAATATTTGCAGTATACAAAATCTGATCAGAAATCATTAAAATAGAGTTGTTGCGGCTTGATTCTCATTTGCATAAAATCACTTAATTTTTCATTCAAATTCATATGCTACACTGTATAAACAAAATGTATGTACACTTGCACACACATGATATAAATGTATTCATATTCTGTCATATAAATATATTAAAGACAATCGTTATCAAAGACATCATACATGATTACAGCCTTATCTTATATATGAACCCGAGAAGATCCCAATAAAGAAAAGCATAAGCCTAAAACCCTGCAGCTGTGATAAAATTCTCAGGCAACATAAACATTTGCAAACTTTACTCATAACTTTTATGCATTCCCATCACCAAACTTGAGCCTCTTTGAAGTTGAATTTCATAATGTCAAATGTCTTTGTAGTAAAAAGAATCAATCTATATTTAAAGGTATTGTTTAACAATGTTTCCAGTTTTACAAATCAGAGATGCATGGCATTACGTGTTATCAGTGTCTGTGATATGGTGTAATATTGAAGCCCTACAAACATTGTGCTTCAAAATGATCATGAAGTGCCTCAAAGAAGTAAAAATCTTTGAGTGACCAGTTTTACCATCCTCATTTCCCCCAATAGACTGTAGTGTTATAAAAACCGTTGGGAAAACGGTATTTGAAATTTCCATTTCCAATCATAAATATCTTGATAATCAGACAGACGATTGGCCTGTAAATTCCTGACTGACATAAAGGTTTATAATGATGATTGCAGCATGAGCTAAATCCAGGATTTTGTTTAGAATCTCAGACAAAGATACCCAATCCCTTTCAATAGCTCATGTACAGTTTAGGTAGCAAATAGAAAATTGGAGAGAAAAATGTTTTATATAGTCTAATGGAAAGATGCATCGAAAGATACATCTGTGAAATCATTTGGTATTCTATCCATGATTTTTAAGGCGAATTGTACATGTAGTCTATAAATATCTGCAAGGAATGCTACTTAACAGCAGACTTCCCTAGCTAGGACCCCTCCACCCCGATGGCTTCCGGCACATTAATCTCATAGGTTTTACACGTATGTGTTGCAGGTTACCGTCATTATAATTTGGACATCCCAGGATGGTTTCTAAATTAATATACACCTCTCATTTGTTTAATATTTTGTGTGAGGAGAAGAAAAGATTCACAGCAGCTTAGTATTGCTAGTATCTTCTTATTCATAATGTAAAATTTGACGAGCAGTTTTTTGAAGACTTACGAAAATTGTACATGAGTTTTAACTTCAGATTGCCGCAATAAAACACCTCCAGGGAAGACCTAAAATACGAGTTGTAAAATGCATTTCATCACTGGTGATACCATAGCCACAACCAGTCAACAAATCAACATGCAAATTAGCATCGCATATTTCCCACATAACATATATCCAGCCTTATTGATGGGCTGGTCCAAGCTTTTTTGTCCCATGTTACCAACCACATCTATGATCGAGTATAGGTCCATTCAATGAAAGTTCTACAACCGGTAGTTGTCTTAGACAAGGTCAAGAATGTAATAGTCCTTCCTAAATCAGATCTTTACAATGATGTTGTAGATCCATCTAATCACTGATAGACCAGGTCTAGCGGTGGATGTTCCAGTCTGGTTCACGCTTTACTAATCTCCTTGTACATCCATTCAGTGGTAGATCTATAATTGATAGACCAGGTCTAGGATTGCTGGTCCTGCCTGAACCATACCTTTAAAATATTGTTGTAGGTCCATGCATTCACTTATAGACCAGGTCTAGATGTGGAGTGGTCCAGCATGGATCATACTCTATTCGTCCCATTCTCCACACTGCCTTTCTGAGCTGTCTGGTCTGATTTAGATGATGGTTGCTTCTCAACGAATGTGATGTAAGAATATACTATACTTCCAAACACACTGCAAAATAAAGTAAGAGAACAATGTATTGGGATATATTGCAACACCAAGAAATCATGTTTAACCATTGTTAACCACGTTTAGCACTTCAGTTGCTTTCTTAGAATCACCTTTTTAAAAAATATATATATTTATATATATTAGGGTTCCCACAGAAATTTGAGAAACAAATTCCATGACTTTCCATGACCCATTTTTGCTATTTTTCCATGACCAGATAAGAACCATTTTGGTATGGGTTGCACCAAATAAATACCATGCCTTTTGTCACTTCAACCTGGAAGGCTGCCATAGCCACACTGCGTACACCCTTAATCAATTTCTATGACCTTCCATGACTTTGGGAGATTTTTTATTCATTTTCCATGACTTTCCAGAAAATAATGTATTTTTCCATGCCTTTCTAGGTTTTTCCCTGACCTGGGAACCCTGTAAACATACATTAAACAGAGGAAGCAAGTAAACACATTTTCCGGTTTTGATCAGCTCCATGACAACCCTCCAGACACCAGTATAGATGGATCTTACACTTGAAACAGTCACGTAATCTTGACGCCTTCTAACTAAATCTATCCCATGTATAATTTGTAATTCAGAGCATTCTGAATCGAAAGATGAAAATAAAACGTCACTAAAAAAAAGACACTAAACTGCGTTGTGTTTTAACTGAAAGAGTAGAATATGGAAGTTCGAGCAGCTCAACTTCACTTCTCAGTCTGACTTATATTCTTACCTGATGTTGAGCCCAATGAAGTTTGTCCAACTGAAAATATAGTCCCCTCCAATAAACATCCCTGCATACGTCACACACAAATTCTGTCAAGAGAGAGAGAGGGGGAAAAAAAAATCAGCATTATTTAGAATCATCTGGGCCATGTTGTTCTGACTGGTAGGCCTACCAAACCTTGCAAAGGTACTAATTATATTAGACAATTCTGAACCTAATCACATACCGTATTTGCCGGCGTAAAGGCCGCAGTATTTTCCCTTCCGAAAATATCAAAAAGTCTGGGTGCGGCCAATCCGCAACAACAGTAAAAAATCGGCTGTTAAAACAGCACATAATTTCGTACATATGGGACTCCCAACGGTATAATGACTAGATCTATACCAGTAATGGTACAGGACATTTCTAGATTAACTCCACACATCTTACTGACAATTTCATGTTGCATTATTGACATGAAGTCTAAAATAAACTTCATAACTTATTTTCTAACATAATCTACCGGTAGATCTAGTTCGTGCCATTGCATCACTAAAAAGTACACCTTACTAAAAGAAGGGACCGTTACGGAGCTAGCTGCCGCGCAACGTAACTGCGCATCTAGGGGTATTATACATGTGTACCAAATACCAGGATACCAAATCTGCCTGCGATACAGTACTAGCTTAAAATCAATGAAGATTTGCTAAATTATACGATCATTTTTTAGGTAAACTTCCTGTAAATTTATAAGAATATTGATGAATTTGGTATCAGTTTGTAAAAAAAAATAGTGTTCTACAAGAAAATTAAGATTATTTTGTTTGGTCTGTTTGGTTTTTTCCTTTGGTTTTTTTTTTTTTTTTCCTCTACAAAATGTCAAAGTTGGGGGTGCGGCCTATGCGGCGCTGCGGCCTTATCGCCGGCAAATACGGTATTTGATTTTCATATTGAACCGGAGCCAAATATTTGTTTTCCCTCAACATACAATGAGTGACTGGCTTAAAGGCATATAACAGGAAACTGAATGACAGAATGAATGAATTAATGTAAATGATAATAATAATAATCTATAAATAATCACTGAAAGTTTTCAGACAAACAATCGCCAGTAATGAACCAAACTAATTTGTTTATAAAGATTTACTACTCAAATGAATTACAAGAATACTGTGTATTCTGTAGCTTACAATTAATTCCAAAAAATCAAAGGATTTAAGTAGCTTTGTTGCCACTCATACAATCTAGCTTTCTGTCACTTTACGGACTTAGTTTTCAGCAGTGACTTCAAAAGTAAAATGGTACTTTTAAAAAGAGTGGTCATTTAAATTATTACCTTTAGACAGCCTACGATGGTTGTCGTTAATGCTGAGTTGAGACTGGTGCACATTACTATTGAATACATCAACACAAACCTAGAGAAAGAGAACAAAATAAAAGAGAGGATTGGGAAAAAATAAGTACCAATTTTTATTACAACCATACTAAATATGTCACAACAATGAAAATGCATAATGATTTGTGATGACATCATGGAGCCATTTTCTGAAAACGGTGTTACCTTTGCCTGTAAAAAGTATGTAATTGTCATAACAGTTAACACATTGAAATCCAGCGGAGCAAACACTGTTCATTGGCTCTTTAATACGCAGGTGATTCTCTAAACTCTGTGTGCAGCCACCTATACGCAGAAATGTCACAATTCTAGTCGTGATTCAGATTTGCTGTGACAATTAACAAACTTTAACTGACAAAAAAGATAACACCATTTCAAGAATAACATCTATTGATATAAATCAAAAGCCACCAGGGTACATGTACATGTATAAATGTAGAGGTGTTTTGGTCAAGTGGATAAGTTGCCGAACTATGGAACACAGGGTTCGGGGTTCAAACCCTGCCACAGCACTAAAGTTCTCTAGCAAGACAGGAGAGGTAAATGGGTACCTGGCAGGAATTAATTCCTTAAAATGCTTAAGTGCCATAATGGCAGCCATGCTAAAGCCGGGGTAATGATTATGGAGCGCCAGGAGTGTCAAGTTTGACAGACATGAGCGCTTTACAAGAACATCTGAATATTATTATATTATCATTATATTCCGTCCATTCATTGCTCTATAACAATATACTAGCAATGATTAATGGCATCTTCACAACAACAGCAAATATACTATTTATAACAATAATAATAATAATAAGTCAATGTATATAGCGCAGCTACTATATGAATATACTCTACTGCGCTTAATACAAGGTATCATATCATTACCATGGCTGTAGCTGAGCTGCCATAATAAGGCGCTAAAGTATTTAAGGAATTTCTTCCTACCAGGTACCCATTTACTTCACCTGGGTGGAGAGTGGCAGATGTAGATTAATGTCTTGCCGAAGGACATTAGTGTCGCCACTGGACTCGAACCACGAACCATGTGATCCACAGTCAGGTCATGTATCCACTAGACCACGACACCTCTATCCAATATTTGTATTGATAAACAGTAATTATACCTACCCCATCACACACGAAAGGAAGAAGAGAACTGCGAATGTGGTATCTTTCCAGTTCTGAAACTCCATGGCCCTGTCAAGATCCCCTGTGCAGTAGGACACGGCCAGGGTAGGGAGGAACATGAAGATGGCATTGTAGTACAGGATACCATACTTTCCCAGCTCCTGTATAGTCAAATGGTGTGTAAGAAAAGAAAATTTGAAATGAAGGATACCATACATGTACTTTCCTAGCTCCTGGATAGAATAATGGTGTACAAGAAAAGAAATTTGAATTGAAGGATACCATACTTTCCTGATTAAAATTAAATTAAAATTAAAAACAAATAAAATAAAAAATGAGAGATATAATCACGTGACGTAAAGTAATTTGGCGACAATAGTCACAACTGACTAATTGCCATTGAACCAAAACAGAAGAAGAAGAAGAAGAAGAAGCTCCTGAATAGTAAAGATGGTGAATAAGAAAAGAAATTTCACATCAGATATTAAACAAAATAGGAGGTGAATCGGCTTAAAATTATTCTCTTTTCATGTTTTACTAAACCTAAAATGCCTTACCTTAGAATTGAGTTTCTTTTTCATGACCACTCCATTAGCTGCTGTGAAGACATCGTTGGTTAGAATAAAGAAATACCCTAATGCATCAAAGGCCAAATCATCGCTAGGAGGGAAAGAAAGGTGACAGATACACGAATAAATAGAAAATCAAAAAGATTAATAAATATTTTTTTTCAGAAGAAAAATTCAGAGTAAAGAGCTCAAATAATTTTGATATTTAATCAATTAAATTTAATCAGATTTAGATAATTAAGATATTTAGGATGGAGTTTCAACTATGTGATGCTCGTGAAAATGCCATACCCAGTTTGCCATATTTCAATAATTAGGATATTATGGAATTAAATTTACCATCATGAAATCAAACATCCCAATTTGTTTGTTCTTTCAAAAAAGTTATCCCTATTAAGACAAAAATGATTACGAATTCTCATGGGACATTTGACACCGCTCAGGCAGTCACACGATAACAGAAAATCAATTTCATTATAACAACTGAAAAGATTGAAATGTGGCTACCACTTCTACAAAAAAACACCTCTAGAGAGAAGTTTATCTGAGTAAATTGCTTTACTAAACCACGAGGAATCCTTTCTGATTAGTTTGGCCTTTCCCTTAGTAATATCAAATGGGATCCTGTCCCAAGCAGCACCCCCCCCCCCTTTTTTCCCCACTATGTCTGAGATTTGAACATGCATTAATTTCAAATTGCACCAGGGTTGGCGTGAGTGAGTTGTGACCTGTTGCACATGAAGACTCAAGAAGTTTCCATGTTAAATAATACCAGTAGAGATAGAGAGATAGTTAGATAGATAGATAAACAAAGAGAGATAGTTAAATAGATAGATCTAGACAGAGAGAGATAGTTAGATAGATAGATAGATAGATAGACAGAGAGAGATAGTTAGATAGATAGATAGACAGAGAGAGATAGTTAGATAGATAGATAGATAGACAGAGAGAGATAGATAGATAGATAGACAGAGATAGTTAGATAGATAGACAGAGAGAGATAGTTAGATAGATAGATAGACAGAGAGAGATAGTTAGATAGATAGATAGACAGAGAGAGATAGTTAGATAGATAGATAGACAGAGAGAGATAGTTAGATAGATAGATAGACAGACAGAGATAGATAGATAGATAGATAGACAGAGAGAGATAGTTAGATAGATAGATAGAGAGACAGAGAGAGATAGATAGATAGATAGACAGAGAGAGATAGTTAGATAGATAGAGAGAGAGATAGTTAGATAGATAGATAGACAGAGAGAGATAGTTAGATAGATAGATAGACAGAGAGATAGTTAGATAGATAGATAGACAGAGAGAGATACTTAGATAGATAGATAGACAGAGAGAGATAGTTAGATAGATAGATAGACAGAGAGAGATAGTTAGATAGATAGATAGACAGAGAGATAGTTAGATAGATAGATAGATAGACAGAGAGAGATAGTTAGATAGATAGATAGACAGAGATAGTTAGATAGATAGACAGAGAGACAGAGAGAGATAGTTAGATAGATAGATAGACAGAGAGAGATAGTTAGATAGATAGATAGACAGAGAGAGATAGTTAGATAGATAGATAGACATAGAGAGATAGTTAGATAGATAGATAGACAGAGAGAGATAGTTAGATAGATAGATAGACAGAGAGAGATAGTTAGATAGATAGACAGAGAGAGATAGTTAGATAGATAGATAGACAGAGAGAGATAGTTAGATAGATAGATAAACAGAGAGAGGAAGAGAGAGGGAGAGAAAGTGCGAGAGAGAGACAGATGGATGTATATTCTTACCTTGCTGCAATGATAGCACCAATAATCATAGAAATAACTACTACCTGGACCTTGGTTGAAGCTCTTACTCTAAGATTAGAGACAAAAAGGATAAGAAAAAAGTAGCAGATATTATAATTCATTCCAAGTAATAATATAAATTGATTTTCGACTGCACGCAGTCGAAAATGATGCCTCCGCCATAGAGCGATTTTACAAACCAAAACAAAATGGCAAAGTGTTTTAATGATAGTGCACTAGCATGACAGAGTTAAAAGTAGCTACTGAGATTCCTACTATTAAACGTACCAGACATTGATAATACTTGTAATTTGAAAATATTGGTAACTTTATACGTCCAGATCCTCAAACACAGATTGGTTTTTAAGTTTTTTTTTTTTTGGCCTTCATTTAAAGCATAACTTGTAATCAACCCAAGTTTTACATAAAGCTCAATTTCAATGCATTAATTGCTGGTAATGAAACACTCAACAGCTGCTGGTTAAAATAAATAATTCCTCGCTGTAGGAATTCATGAAGTTGATGGCAACTTACCCTAAAATTAAAAATTCTGCAATCATAGTGAAGAGTATGGAAAATCTCCTCAGTACTGTAAACATTGGAAGACTGTGAAAAGAAGAAGAAAGAGAATCCATTCAAAACAATCACACTCTGGATCATTTTACAGTCCATGCTAATTACTTTTAGACTCCTTAAGTATGATAAATGGCACTTCACAAAACATACTGTTTACAATGGATTAATTACAATATGGGAGACAATTGCCCTTATGAAAACCAACTGTTTTGGAGATATAAAATTGGTCACCATGTCTATTCCTTCGACAAGCAATAAATTGGTCCGGGACCAAGTATGAGTTAATATATAACTTTTTTTTAATGACTTATTTTAATATTTGTTTTTTTTTTTTCTTCAAATTTGTTTGTATTGTTGTTATTGATGTATTATTATTATTATTCTTTTTTTTTCTTTCTTTTCTATTACTTTTTTCAATCAATTATTGTCATATTCGACATCGAATGTAAATAAAGACTTTACAACAACAGAGGCTTTGGATTAGAAACTTATCACGTATTGTGTAGGAAAAGTAAATACTATCTTGACCTATACAGGCTATGTTATACGGTACTCACTTGAGACGTTGTGTACTTCCTAATCCAAACACAAGATTCAAGATGTAGATAAGAGGCAACGGCCATACCTGAAATAAACAATCAATATCCATTTAAAAATTTATTACAAATTACAAATATATTTAACCTCTCACAAAATGTTGGATTCACTAACCCCGGAAGCTTGCAAGATGCTTGTCGACAATAAATCACTACTCTGTCTTTTATGCACTGTCACTAATGGGGAAGGAATCCTATATGAATTATAAAGTTCAGTCAGCTTTGATGGAAGCAGAAATTAACAGAAACAATTAAATGAAGGATTTTTTCTTTCTTTTTTTTTCTTCTTCTTTTTATATGGAAAGAGAATAAGGCTATTTTTTCAATATCAAGATCACTTTGGAGAGTGAGAATCCCCTAAATTGGCAATGTCACAAAGTACTTCAGAGTCCGGATTAGTTCTCTAGGACAAGGTATTTCATATTTCAGCACTTGTCGCGACACCATCAACAGCTAAATACTAAGTACTGGATGATTCTTCAATACGTCTGCATTGTGTGATACACTTTTTGCACAGTATTTTTATAAATTTCATGAGTTAAGATTTGTCTTACCTTTTTAGGAATCTGCCAGTTCCAATCAGGGTAGTTAATAATGCCCAAACTTTTACCTATGAATAGTATGACAATCGTTGACAGCATCTGTAGGAGTAAATGAAAAGAAATACATATTTATATTGTAAAATTGTAATTATATTCCTTCCTCTTTTTTAATCACACCATTGAGGATCTTATATTCAAAGATAAAGCATAGATGATGTATTAATGTTCACCTTTTTTAATCTGTATTATCAAGGATTTTCCCTAAATTCATCATGTCAAAAAAAAAATCAGAACAGTTTAACAAAAAGGTAAAACATATTATATGGGTACCGACTTTCACTGTATTCACAAAATGAATTTTTCAAAATTCAAATACATGTACCGGGGTACTAAATTTAAGTTTCTCATGTTCAATTGCTACAGCATACATACACATTTTCTGTGACTGTTTATGTTATGTATGTGTAATGTTCTTCTAAACCTAATAGTGAATAAATAGGGGAAAATCAAATAATCCTGAAATATGTCCAAACTTCAATGCATCATTTTTCACTCAATGGAACTTTTGTCACTTTGAAAGGAATGTTAATTACTGTAGCTTACCTGGCCTAAGCCAACCATCTGGAACGAAGGAAATCTGTAATGAAAACAACACAGACAGTAAGTATTTCATCACTTCTCATACAGTTCTGTATTATAGGGTCTACATGTAGTTTCAAGAAAGACCGTGGCGACTTGACATTTACTCTCACAACAATTGCTTGTGATCCGAGTCCCCCTCTATGAGAAATTTGATGATTTTAACACGTAAGGGGGACTCGGACCTCAAGGAATATAGACAGTTTTATAGCGATTTGACTATTGAATGATAGAAAAGAGACTAAGAATACAGAATATTATGTTGTTTACGGTTTAAAATAGTGTCCTAGCCAGCATTTTTTCGCATCAATTGAAATATGTGTGGTGGATAGAAATCCCCCATGTAGAAATGTTCTGAGCTGTGTGAAGCTTCGCACCATTTCGCATCGTGGACAAATACTCAATAGACAACAGATTTCTTTTGAAAACCTCCCAACCGTGGCTCCTTTCATTAGAAAGATTGCTGGAAATTAATAAGGTATGTCGTTTGTCCCCAGTGACTCGGATGACGGTATAGCCAGATTGTTTGGTTTACATATATGTATCTAGGTCTACCTTGCTTTGCTGGAGTGCCTTAACCCTTAGCCCAAGGCCCAAGGCCCAAGGCCCAACGCGACTCCCAGTCCCAGGCATGCGGATCGCGGAGAGTCAGAGGCAGTGCAAAGCTGCACGCCACTGCCCGCATCCACCGGCTACGCGGATACGTGGCGATCGGTCTCCACGGCCCAACCCACCACCGCAAAAACATCAACATTAGGACTGGAAATTCACGAAAATTACTCACTTGTAGGTTGTCAGGACTGACTTGTTGATAAACACAATCATAATCGAACATATACCATAAAATACAGCTGCCAGAAATCGGCTCGTACGAGAGGGGGAGTCCCCCATTGAGTGGCCCCCTTCACCAGCCATTCTTGAGCTTTTTTTTCCTTATTAATATTATGGTGTCTTTGAAGAGACAATTCAATTTGCAAGATTCTCCGCCCTGAACTACCAGCAATTATAAATAATTAGACAACACAGTCATTCAGTCGTAAACTAAACAAGAACAGAACAAAATAAGATCATTCTTAATTTCTTTTCGGATTTTCGCTTAGTTAGAGAATGGAGATGTGATTTTTTTTTTAAAGCTATAAAAACTCACATCAGCCAGGTTAGGAACCCGGTAGAGCGATATTCCGTTGTAAACAATTAAGCATACTGTTCAGAGAAAACATAGTTTGAATAACTTAACAATATGAAGCGTGCGAGCTAGCGACCAAGATATATTTTTCAATTTTCATCCTAAACGCAATTTCCCGCGTTTTTAATTTACAAGCTTTTTCAAAGTAGCTCATGCAGCAACTAATAGTTAATTTCAAATAATTGGAAAAAAGGCTTCTTTCATCTTCAGTGAGCAAATTTAATGACTTGTTCGATGAATTTAGCTATGATTCAGTTAGGCCATTAAAATTTCAAGATTTGAAGAAAAAAAAACTTTGGTATATATTATAATTCTTGCACTTTATCTTACTTCCACGGAGCAAAATTCAACAATATCCTATATAATGCAACGTATATACTTAGAAGCAACGCATGAGACTTACAATGCAAACCCTTCAAAGACGCTGGTTATATACTATGTCCCAGTTTGAGGTGCAAAATTACCAGATCATAAAGACCTATATGCAAGGGAGCAAAGCGAATGAGCTTCAAATTTTTTCTTCTCGCATTTTAACCCCTTTTAACTCTAATCCTTACGCAGTTTATCCTGGATTGGGGGCGCCTAATAACAATTCTTTGTGAACCATAAGTTTATCTTCCCGTTCTTTCTTTCTCTTTCTTTCTTTTGCATATTTGTTTGTGCCCCTTCCTATAGTGCCGCCCGGCCGGGAAATGTGCCCCCACCCTACATCCCTTATAGATACGCCACTGTATGTTTTTGTCTTTGTCCAGTGTTGTGTTCGCACATCTCAATTGGCAAGGCACAATTAAAGCTATCGAAATTGCCCTTGGTTAATTTGTTCAAGTGTTTGCGATGCGTTTCACGAACTTTGAGTGCATTTTCACCGTGCACTTAATAATTGTTCACCATATAGGGGTCCGCTTGTATACAAATAGCACATGTGTATATGGGCGTCAAATAGTGGTCAAACCGAGCGACAGTCGAATTACACGTTTACTGTTTATTTTAGCATTAGACATCGACATCTTTACAATATTAAAATACACTGGTACCCGAGAAGGGCATGACAAAATAGCAATCTCCTGGTACAGGTACTATATATAAAGTACGTGTCTTTTAAATTGTACTGGTACTTCTAAATACTTCCGACCCACTACTAGAAAATTTAGACCTATACTAGATTTTTGACAGCGTTCTCACCAGATCACCGTTCAAAGTAATAGGCATGGGGGGTACTCAGATTTGGTTTGGACGGGGGTGTGCCGCTCAAGTCTCGAAACCCCTACCCATTTTTTTAAGGGTCATTTTGGAAGAAAAAAGGTACCAATTTTCACAATTTTGGGGTGTTTGCATGGCGAACACCCAACAATTTGAAATTTTGGAAAAACGGACCCATGTTTAATGATATATTTGTAAAAAATGGGACCCATGTTTAAAATTGAATCGAATTAAATTTAATTGATTTATTGTCCACTAAAAAATGGAAATTCGTTGCTCACTGGTATTACAAACAATGTACACAATTATACAAATTATAAAACATAATAACAACATAACAACAATGGCGTTACATCCAACAATACATAGATCTTCAAAATGAAGACTAAATAGTTGTAGTTTTATGAAAAGCAACATATACTTTAGGTTAACCATGAGATGTTTAGGGATTTTTTGTGAAAAATCGACCCATTAGAGCGGTACAGATCCCCGTATATGTCTTAATATGTGGGTACCCCCCTGGGCATACAGCTTGGAACATGAGTAAAATGTCATTCTCAAATTGTTGAAGCGAAGCCGAGGGGTAGTGCCATTGGAATTACACCCATAAGATCGAGAATTACTTTTCATAGGGGTTCCCTAACATTAAATTAAAAAAATCTTCCGATTGAACGTAGCTATTATACACGGCCTCCACCATTTTGACCCAAAGCAGCATATTTCTGGTTCCGAGAATTATAAAACTTGATCGTACTGGACGCGTAACTTCGTTTGTCTTTAATATTTACCACACAAATGACTGCCTTACAAAACTACTGTAGAGGGTGTCTGGTCAGGTCGCCCCCAGCCGGTCGCCTCCTATACACAGTCGCCTCCTATACGCAGTCGCCCCCAAATTTTGTGGTCGGGTTAATAGGGTTAGGGTTAGGGTTAGGGTTAGGGTTAGAATTAGGGTTAGGGTTAGGGTTAGGGTTAGAGTTAGGGTAAGGGTTAGGGTTAGGGCCCTGTAGAGAATGCATTGAGGGCCCCCAAAGGGTCCAAAGCCGGTCAAGATTATAATCGTTGACTTTTCCCCGAAACATTCTAAGATTGAATGAAATGGGGAGAGAAATATAAGGAGGAGATGTTGACTTTTCTTGTCAGCAAATGAAATTATTTTGCGTATCAATTTCATAAAATTTGCAATCCAATTATTGTTATTATTATTAAAGTATGAGGCAATCAAAATTGATTTAAAATAAAGTTTATATAAATTATAAAGAAGCCAACATCCACAAATCTACGCTACCCCGGCCCCATCCATCAAGATGACTAACCATCCATTGATTCTATTACCACCAATGTCACCCTTAATTATTATCTGCATCATCGTCGTCGTCATCTTGCTGACGAATCCGGCAGAATAACAAAATAATATGATCCACGTCTGCAGATACCATGGTTACTAATAATTCAACCAACTTGTATAATATAGACCAAGTGAAGAAAAAAATGGTGCATAATTTCAGGAGGCATGAAAGCATTTTGTTGAGGGCGGCATTTACTACGTTCACACATGCGGGGACAAGTCTGAGGGATCGGGCAAGGGATGATCCGGGATCCCAAGACGAAAATCCAATTGACTGTCCCCATTGAATCCCAATTGAATACCTATTGGCAATTTTGAGTACATGGAAAGTGAAACAATGGGTACCTATTGAAACCAATTGGCAATTGGTTCCCATTGAAACCGAAAGGCAATTGGTCCCCATTGAAACCGAAAGGCAACTGGTCCCTATTGAATGTCCCAATTGAATACCAATTGGCAATTTGGAGTACATGGAAAGTGAAACAATGGGTATCTATTGAAACCAATCGGCAATTGGTCCCCATTGAAACCAACTGGCAATTGGTAAATTGAGAACTATTGATAAATCGATACTTCATAATTAATGTTGGCAACTGTCCATCAATAGGTATATTCTAATCTCAAATGCATTTACTCCATCTCAAAGATTATTTGAAGTGAATTTAAGATTGACATTAGAATAGATTAAGGCTCGTACAAACATATATAATAATAATATAATATAATAATATTTTTTCTTGGTTAGTAACCATATAATCAATATATCTATTGCTAAAACGTGCATGTAATTGTAACATGATCAGACAAAATAATCTATTGGTCAATAATTGCCGAAGGAAAATACAAATCACAAAATTTATGTGCATTGTCATAATTTGCTTAACAAATCATGATAAATGTATTTTTCTGTGACACGTGTAGAGGATACTAATGAATATTCATGAGATACAAATATCTGTTGGTTTCTATTGGTTTCTATTGGACCGTTTCTATTGGTCCTATTGGTTTCTATTGGTCCTATTGGTTTCTATTGGTCCCATTGGGTTCTATTGGTCTTATTGATCATATCGGTCCTATTGGTTTCTATTGATCGAATTGGTTTCTATTGGTCCTATTGGTTTCTATTGGTCCAATTGGTTTCTATCGAGCATTGGTCCTATTGGTTTCTATGGGTCCTATTGGTTGAAACCAATTGGACCAATTGGCCCATTAGACTTTAATGCGATTTCAATTGGTTTCAATTGAACCAATTGGCCCCATTAGACTTTAAAAAAGGATTTCAATTGGTTTCAATTGGCCCCATTAGACTTTAATGCGATTTCAATTGGTTTCAAGTGGTCCAATAAAATTGGCCCCATTAGACTTTAATGGGATTTCAATTGGACCAATTGGCCCCATTAGACTTTAAAAAGGATTTCTATTGGTTTCAATTGGACCAATTGAAGTCCAAAATAGGGCCAATTGGACCAATTGAAACCAACTGAAGTCCTATTAAAGTCCCATTGAGACCAATTAAAACCAATTGGAACCAATTGAAAATTCAATTGGTGTTCAATATTGGTTTCAATTGGATTTTCGTCTTGGGATTCTACAGATAAATAGGGGGCATATGCTAAAAAATTGACCAGCAAAAGATAAAAATGATAATGATTATATGGAATGCAATAATGGATCTATCGGTGGGTTGTCCCCCAATAATCCGCCAGAGTGGTGTTTTTGGGAGATAATACTCACCTCTATTCAGTAATTTTCAGTTTGAATGGTAAGTGGTGTGTAAACACCGCTGTCTTGTTGGACAACGGATGACACAATAAACCCGCTTTGTCGCTCGTGTTGTACTAACATCGCCGATGTTTTCCGATGATCGAGAGAGAGAGAAAAGGAAGGGGCGGGGAGAGAGAGAGAGAGAGAGAGAGAGAGAGAAAGAGAGACTATAAGTTATTGCCTAGCCGCGTTATTTTGTGTGTGTGTGTGGGGGGGGGGGAGAGGTGGTGGTAGGTTGCCGTTTTATTATGGTTCATTTCGTTTCGTCTTGCTTATTTTGTTTTGTCGGTTGTATTTTATTTGATTTGTTTTACTTGGGAAGAAAGTTATGGATTTTTGAAGTTGCGATAAATCAAACCCAAATTGGCAGCTCTGTGACGTATCTTGCTCCTCTCCAATTTGCCCTGTACAGAAAATTTTATTAACTTTCATTTTCTTTGTTATCGATGACAGAATATATTTGTTTCATGTAAGGGTTGTATAACAAACATATATTTTGCAACAATATCTAGGGCGAATGTATGACCGAAAATTATAATTTTTTTGGGATGTTTTTAAGAACAGGGCAAACGGGAGGGGAGCTCGCAAAAAAACGTCACAGAGTTGCCAATTTGTGTTTGATTGATGGCACTTTAAACAATTCATAACTTTCTTATTTTTAATCGGTTTTTGCTCAAACTTTCACCGACCCTTTTCTCACATTTTTCTGCTTCGATTAAAAGCAACTTAGTATCAGAGCAGACTTCCTCTTTAACCAAGGGCTAGGTGATATTAAATATAAATATGATAAATGATCTGCCTAAGAGTAACTTAGTCACACAAACTTACAAACGCCCTACACACACACACACACCCGCGCACACACACACACATGGTGCAACAAGTGTAGAAAGTTTTGTCCAATGGAGTTGGCCACTCAAAATACTGGCCACATTCCAGCTTGAAAGGACTACATTTATTGTATATATCACCAAGATACTTAATCTTCAATTTATTTTATTTATTTGTCCAATGTACATTCAACATGGACATTTGTTTTGCTCACATGTAATATAAAGGCTCAGACATAGTTTGCAAAGAACATAAATAGGACACAAAACATGGATAAATTTTGGTGATGGCAAAATAATAATTATACATAATATTGATTTTCGTTTGGTTATGGCTTGTTTCGTTCCCTCAAATCACATAATTCACCTGTCTTCAAGCATATTTATAAATACAAATTATTTAACACTATACACATAAAAAATTCAGCTTTTTCAACTGAATTATATTGGCAATAATAACCGTGTGAATGATTATGAATGGCTCTCATATCATTTTCTTAAATCACCTTTCTTATTTCCATAATATTAAGAATAGATAAACGGGGTAGTTACCGATTTCAATATAGTAAAAATATTGATTTTAAATGGGTCTATTACCGTCAATAAAGGCTTCCCAAGATATGATTTGATACTACAGGCTACGATAACTAACAACTTAAAATTGATTATCACTGCAAAGTTGTCAGTAAAATTTCTCTACTAATGGCTGAACAAGATTTGATTTATTCATTAGTGAAATTTTATGATTAAAAACTGGGAAGCAAAATTATTTGGGCATAGAAAAAATTTCACAATTGCAAAATATATGTTATACAGGATATGTCCTTTACAACATGCATTATGTCATGTGTCATATGAGGTGAACTACAAAGAATCTGAATTGCTATGCAACTACATTCAAAATGATATTTATGGTATTTGATCATTAGTGGAAGGTCACTGCATGGCAAGATAAAGATTGCCGCAATGTTGCATTTCATGTCTAGTACAAGATTCCACAATGTTGTTGCCGATATTCAGGGGATCAATCTACCATCTTAATGCAGAGCTGTAGCACTGGTAACCGATAAAATTTGTCGAAGGGCGTCAAAACTTCATAAAAAGAAAAATTTGTATTCCCTGAAGCAATATGAGCGGAACAAATGTTGAAAGATTGTGGAAATAGACACAGGTGCTTGGGATCGATGAGCACTCCCCCCTCTTTCCTTACAAGAAGGATCAGAGGGATGAAGGAACAGTGTTGCCTGTGATTCAACAATGTGTAGCACCAAGTCAACTTCTGGGGGGTGTTTCACAAAGACTAAGATCGACTTTAAGTTGGACTTAAGTATAACAGGCGGTTCATGCCATTGTTTGTTATCATTATATACTGGCATTGGTCTCTCAAGGGATGTACAAATCATGGTAAAAAATGTACAAAACTTACATTTTTTGATAGATCATTATTGAAGGAAAAAATATTATCTAAAGATTATAATTTAGAGACCAATTGGGATAGCAACCAATGGCATGAACGGCCTGTTATACTTAAGTCCAACTTAAAGTCGATCTTAGTCTTTGTGAAACAAAGCATGTTGGGAGCGTACAACCGGATTAAGAACAATATGAAATAGCAACATGTGATAGTAAATCATACAATACATTTTGTGACACTAAACAAAGTGGACAGGGAGATATAAGATATAAGAGTGAAGCAAAATGAGGAGAACATCATAAGAGAACAAGAAACGAACCAAATGATAAAGCAGACAGCGTAACCTTGCCACAAAGACTGTTCAAAAGGTAAGCAGTCCCTTAGGAACCTCCATTAATCATTTGATGATTTTGCAACCAGAAAATCCTGTGGAATAACCACTTGGGTTAGGTGTCTTTAAAGAGCACAAAGAAAACTTATTTTTAATGAAGTAATACCAGTGTTTTGCAGGCATGTTGAGGTTAAGAGGAGAGAAGAAAAATCATACCCACACCAAGAGCAAGTGAAGGGTATTGCAAGAAATGTAGTATTCTGTAAAAGCCTGGTTTGAGGAATGTGGATAGATTAAAGTGACATGGCCCACAACAGTACTAATCATGTAATTTGCTCTTTTCTATGACTTACGGGCAAATAAAATGCACTTACTTTACCGAAGTAAGTAAAGCAAGTGCTCAACATAACTCAATGGTGCAAGAACTGTGATAAGATATCAAGTCAAGGTGGAAATGGGTGACCTGAGGAAAACCATAACAGAATCTGGCATTTACCACGTAAGGTTTGAAGAGATACAATTTATCAAGCAAATTTGAATCACAAAACAATGGCAATATAGTCTTAGTCACAAGAAATAGAATTCCTTTTATACTGTACTCTATAAGTCAGGAAATATACATTTAAACAGTATATCTTTACAAAATGAGAAATTTTTTGTTCATTATTTTGTTTTAAAAAATTGAAATCTAATTTCATGTCTGTTCTGCATTATTTTCATAAACAAAACAGTCAAGATGAAATTCACTACCCTTTTCACACGTTATCAAAGCTCATCTTTACATTGTTTCAGCTAAATAATAGTAAAAAAGCCCTTCCACTCGCACATACCAAATAATGAACAAAGATTTGTTCATTTTAAAAAGATATACTATTATATTTTGTTTGTGCTCTTTGAAACTCTTTTCATTGTTGCACTTACTATAATTATATCCAAACCCTCGTTTTGTTTTCCCTCATCAATCCATTTTAAAAGTCAGTTCAATTAGTATTCCTTATTCCACCTTGTGAACTGCATTGCATTACATGAATCAAGCAAATGCCACTTTGTTTCCCTCCTGTATCAGACGCAATAGTTGTTATCTCCTTCTCCATTATTCCACATGTTGTTCCAGTCTGCTGCACCTGTCAGAGGCCTTCTCTCCGTTGTTCTCAAGCTTGGCGATCCTGGATCCAAACTGGATGGCTCTTTTTGGTAGCTTGGATGATGCCCTAGACGAAAAGTCTGTTGCATTGATCAGACACCTTCTCTCTTTTCTTTGGCAATTCAGGATTCAAACTGGATGACTCTCTTTGGGAGCTGGGATGACATTCCAAGTCAATGAGCCAATGAGCTGCAACCCTCAATCCACCTGTTGCTCCAGTCTGTTGCATCGGTCAGAGGCTTTTACTCTGTTGTTCTCCAGCTTGGCGATCCTGGATCCAAATTTGATGGCTCTCTTTGGTAGCTGGGACGAAGTCTCCAGCACAAGCCGATGAGCTGCAACCCTCAATCCACCTGTTGTTCCAGTCTTCTGCACCTGTCAGATGCTTTATCTCTGTTGTTCTCAAGCTTGGTGATCCCGGATCCAAACTAGATGGCTCACTTTGGTTGCTGGGTCGACGTCCCTAGCCCAATCCAATGAGCTCCAACCCTCAATCCACCTGTTGTTCCAGTCTGCTGCACCTACCAGAGGCTTTCTATCCGCTGTTCTTCTGCTTGGCAATCCTGGATCCAAACTGGATGGCTCACTTTGGTAGCTGGGACGACATCCCCAGCCCAAGCCACTGAGCTGCAACCCTCAATCCACCTGTTGTTCCAGTCTGTTGCACCCGTCAGAGGCTTTCTCTCTGTTGTTCTCAAGCATAGCAATCCTGGATCCAAACTGGATGGCTCTCTTTGGTAGCTGGGATGATGTCCCCAGCCAACCCCGAAGAGCTGCAACCCTCAATCCACCTGTTGTTCCAGTCTGTTGCACCTGTCAGAGGCTTTCTCTCTGTTGTTCTCAAGTTTGGCGATCCTGGATCCAAACTGGATGGCTCTCTTTGGCAGCTTGGAGGATGCCCCTAGGCCAAGACGCTGGGCTGCAACCCGTAGAAGAAGCTTCTCTCCAACCCCTCTGGGTAGATTTAGATCAGCCTGTGATGAAAAGATGAACAATATGACTTTAGACAAGTGTATCATCCTCTCCTGCCTATAGGAATCATGTGCTTATTGTATCAGGTTAACTTCCAATCACAGTTGTGTGCCTTTGAATTCTGATCCCATGCTTTGGAATTGCTCACATTTGATTTCAAAGATAGCATTACAGGGAGCACCATTTGTTTTCCTTCAAATATACGTGAGGATACACTACTATTACAGCAAGTTATAATTGCATTGACTAGTGCATATACTTTGCATTGATATCAGTGCACAGTAATATTGATTGACATAATGTCCACTCATAATTTGTGAGGCATCATTTATGCTCCGCAGGAAGTTGCTCAACATAGCTATTTCTCAATCCTAGTAATGTAAATGGATAAGAGTCAAAATTTGTTCTTTTATTGTGAGGTACACACATTTTCATAATGTGGAAATCTATGGCACAGTAACCGCAAGGAAGCTTTAAAGATAAAGTTGAGTTCTGGTCATGCGATTGCATTGTGAAAGAAACGTTCTGGAATCGATCAGAAAAGGTCGATCACCTAGCATATAAGTATTGGTGTGTACTGCAAGGTTCTGGAATCATCAAAATGATAAGAAATTTGGCCCAGCCTTGGTAAGTTACAAGCACTGTACACAAAAAGATGTATATGGGACTACACGAGCATGTGGCATAAAAATCCGTCCCGATTTTTATGATGTTACATGCCATATTTAGAATATTAAGGCATTTGAAGAGCCATACTTTTCAGGGAGCATTTTTTCTCTCTGATGTTCTTCCACACTTGCATAATACAATGATAAAGCTCACAAATTATTTTTCACCTCTTCCCAGAACTCAACCTTCTCTCTAAGAGTGAAATGTAGTGGCACGAACAGATGCGTTCGAAAAAAAAATATGCACAATTGTTGAGAATTTTAATGTTATCACACAGAGGTAAACCCACATTGTTAAGATGTAGAGCTAGTAAATTCATGTACTATCTTGATTAGGCTTAAAGGTAAAGACCAGTATTGGAAACGCCCCTCTCTCAAAAAAATGAAATGGAAGCTCTCATTACCAATCATGTGAAAGAATATGTTTTGACCAATACGTGATGATACAAATTTTGCCGGGAAAGTCGGGAAACCGCCCACTAATTGATATATTTGGTAAATTATTATATCAATTGGGACCAAATAGATATCGCGCACGTGGTCACGTAGTCCCATATACATCTTTCTGTGTACAGTGCTTGTAACTTTACCAAGACTGGGCCAAATTTCTTATCATTTTGATGATTCCAGAACCTTGCAGTACGTACCAATACTTATATGCTAGATGATCAACCTTTTCTGATCGATTCCACAACGTTTCTTTCACAATGCAATCGCATGACCAGAACTGGTCTTTCTCTTTAATGTTACCTAAAATTATACTCAGATGTATGGTAAAAAGAACTTATAATGAGCAAACATCACTAACTATTATGCCCTTTGTGTTTGAGATGCATCTTGTTGTGCCACACAACATTTCGCTATGCAACCTAAATGGGCAACACATAATAATTGATACAGAGACTAATTCAAATACAAACAACTGTGTAATTTAGTAGTACGACAAAACAACTTAAAACCAATGCAAGTTTTGTGTAAGTGAGACTTTAATTACATATAGGTACCTTGAGGTTGATAGGAAGACTATTGAGAAAGGAGACCACATCTTCATCTAAATAGGGTAGACGAGACTCTCTTCCATGATCTGATATCACTCTAGAAAAATAGAAATAAATTTGCGCTAACTTTGAGACAGGGAGTAGGCTCCTATTTAACAACTGCGTAAAATCAATACTCATATTGACGAAAGTATTCCTCACATTTTGTAACTCAGCCCACCCCTCTCAGCCTAATCACTTATTACCAACCTCTCATACTAAACTTGGTGTTCTAGCTGTACAAAAATTCAAATTGAAGCCAGAAATGGTGACCCTATTTCTATTCTCAACCATTTAATGATAAATTCAATTACATGTCTTATATTTACCAATAATAATAATATCCACTGTATTTAGTACTCCTGAGTATAATCTCGCTTTGGTAAATTTTATATTTCAGTTTACAGTAACGGCCCCTTTAAAGAAATTTTGTTGTTGTTGAAATAATCAAAAAAGCAACAGTGAACTTGCGATAGATCATGAATAAAATCGATTGGCTTTTGTGAACTTCATCATGGCTACTTAACCGGTCACAGAACACATGAAAAGCAAATTTGCAGAATCAAGAATCTCCATCAACACAGGAAGCTATGAACACATTCCCACATTTTAACAACTACGGGTGATTTATGAGCCGACACCAAACTTTGGACAAGCGTCAATTGCCCACATTCTTATGATACTCGCGAGACACGTAAGACCTAGTTACACACACACAGTTACTTCTCACACGAGCCGTAAACAAGTCCGGCCCACGAGGGAATGAGCAGATGACGGCCAGATCAATTATTTCTTTACTAGCATAGACGGATTAGGTCTCAAAAGGGCAATGAAATTAACCAATGCTTGCATAACTGATCCCTGTAGGAAGTGTATGGGTTAATGATCTAACATAGCACAGGTGTCTGGTGTGGCAAGGGAACCAAGGGGTCATAAACAGAAAACAGGTCAGGCATTTTCGTAATCCAATACTGCCCTCCTAGTCTGATAAATAATAAGAGCTATTCCGTTGGGTATCCCTACCCCATATCTGACATAACATTTTCAAATTTAAAGGTAAAATTTTAGTCTGTTAGAAGACACTTCTTTATAGTATTTACCAATCATAACTGCATTTTCTATTACTCATCTTTATCTTCATCTTTTATCATCATTAACCTAAACTGTGTAACATATGAGTAACAAACTTATCCAGTATGCATGAAAATATTAGCATGTAAATTTGATTGTGTTCTCAACATACAAACATATTGATGTATTTTTACCAATTGAGATCAGAGTTTGAAACTTTAATATGTACCTAACCCATTTATTCTTCAATGTTACGATTATTGCACCCTTATTTGGTAAAGCTCCCTCTTACACTACAGAATATTCTCTTCCCTGATGGGGCTACCCTATACAAAGGATTCATTTCGAGTCCTCCTCTGGTCACATAAGAGAATGTTTCAAATCCCAACTATATGTTTTTCAGATTTCTAAATATTTGCACCTTGATGATACCAACGATTCAAATCATTAGGTGTTTTTTTTCCGGAAGATACGAAGCTCTGAATACTATCACTATTAAAGGCTTTTTGCATTACTAACCTGTCGTCTCTTCCAAGATTGCGAGCAGAGATGCGATCCACCTCCATCTTAATCTCTTCTAAGAGACCCTGCCAGCCCTCCGACCTGCAGGATGAAAATAAATTATTGGAGGAGAAGAAGCTGACATTCTGAGGGCAAAGCATGTCATCACATTAATATATGGGCTGCATGGTTTGAATAATTATTAAAGAGATCTAGAGAATCTCCTTGCGTTTGACAATGACCTTGCAATTGGTTTTTGGATAACTACCCCCTGTGATTTCATCACCCCCCCCCCTCCCATATCCATCCCACATCCATTTCCTAGACATTTACTCCCTT
The DNA here is from genome assembly GCA_037976565.1 of Mesocentrotus franciscanus. Lineage (NCBI taxonomy): Eukaryota > Metazoa > Echinodermata > Echinoidea > Camarodonta > Strongylocentrotidae > Mesocentrotus > Mesocentrotus franciscanus. The sequence continues at coordinate 22,074,369 of CP137674.1, read as the reverse complement.
CAATAACTACAATCACTGGATTATAAACTGCATACATCCACTTCTTAACCCTATATAGCCGGGCTATTTTGAAACTGCATAGCCGGGGGAGGGCTTCTAAGGCCCCCTATGATCTCGGCCGTGAAATGGCCGATCGCAAAATTTGCATGCATGTCAAGTGAAGTGTATAGAATACTATGGTAATTTCATTTTTTTGGAAAAATTCACTCATTTGCATATTTAAGGTAATTATGCAAATAAGGTAATAAACTTCACATTTTTACCCATAAATCATATATTCTTCATATTTAAACATTAGTTTTCACTACATAATATATTTTTTAGACCATTTGGGATAATACACAAAAAAAAAAATTGGAAGAGCCAGGTTATTCCTTATGTTATCTATTGTTTTGATAATTTCTTATGTATTTCTTTGTTTTTTTAACTTATGTATTTCATTGTTTTTGTTGTTTTATTTCATTTTTAACTATAATTCAACTATTCTGACCCCAAAATAAACACCTTAACTATAAACAAGACCAAATAACCAATGTTTTATCTCTTTTTTGGAAAAATGAGATTTCCATATGTTTTGTACACAAATCACGAAAATTAGCGATTTTCGGGCTGACATGCACATACAAAAGGTCACGTGACTTTGTAACGGAAGGTCTCATTTTCCAAAATTTTTTGAAAAATATCACGAAAAATGTAGAGGGGGGGGGGGCTTTAGAATGACTCAGATTTGAACCCAGACCCTCCAAGTTTATTACAAGCCCACTGTTCAACCACTGAGCTACCTTGCCCCCGTATATCTGAATATTATCATTATAGCTTACTTGAACTTTGACCTGTGTCTGGAGTATCCGGCTAGCTGCTCATCAGCACCCATGCCGACCAACACCACCTATAAACAAAGATTTTAAAAAAAAATACAGAGAATTAATATAATATTGACAAATGAACAAAGAAACATCACATTATGGTATGGTGGTTCATTCACTCGACACTCAATCAAAATGTTCATGTATAGAGTTCTCATCTCAGCCAAGCGCGATGTCCTAAGACAAGGCATTTTATATACAGTTGTCGTCTCACAGCCTCTCTCTCTCTCTCTCTATCACTTTCTCATGCTTGAAATATTTCTCTTTTTTTCTATCATTCCATCTCTCTCTCTCTCTCTCTCACTTTCTCATGCTTGAAATATTTCTCTTTCTATCATTCCATCTCTCTCTCTCTCTCTCTCTCACTTTCTCATGCTTGAAATATTTCTCTTTTTTCTATCATTCCATCTCTCTCTCTCTCTCTCTCACTTTCTCATGCTTGAAATATTTCTCTTTCTATCATTCCATCTATCTCTCTCTCACTTTCTCATGCTTGAAACATTTCTCTTTCTATCATTCCATCTCTCTCGCTTTCTTTCTCTCTCTCACTTTCTCATGCTTGAAACATTTCTCTTTCTATCTTTCCATCTCTCTCGCTTTCTCTCTCTCTCTCACTTTCTCATGCTTGAAACATTTCTCTTTCTATCTTTCCATCTCTCTCGCTTTCTTTCTCTCTCTCACTTTCTCATGCTTGAATTATTTCTCTTTCTATCTTTCCATCTCGTTCTCTCTCTTTCTCTCCTCTCTCTCTCTCTCTTTCTCATGCTTGAAACATTTCTCTTTCTATCATTCCATCTCTCTCTCTCTCTCTCTCTCACTTTCTCATGCTTGAAATATTTCTCTTTTTCTATCATTCCATCTCTCTCTCTCTCTCTCTCACTTTCTCATGCTTGAAATATTTCTCTTTCTATCATTCCATCTATCTCTCTCTCACTTTCTCATGCTTGAAACATTTCTCTTTCTATCATTCCATCTCTCTCGCTTTCTTTCTCTCTCTCACTTTCTCATGCTTGAAACATTTCTCTTTCTATCTTTCCATCTCTCTCGCTGTCTCTCTCTCTCTCATGCTTGAAACATTTCTCTTTCTATCTTTCCATCTCTCTCGCTTTCTCTCTCTCTCACTTTCTCATGCTTGAATTATTTCTCTTTCTATCTTTCCATCTCGTTCTCTCTCTTTCTCTCCTCTCTCTCTCTCTCTCTTTCTCATGCTTGAAACATTTCTCTTTCTATCTTTCCATCTCTCTCGCTTTCTCATGCTTGAAACATTTCTCTTTCTATCTTTCCATCTCTCTCGCTTTCTTTCTCTCTCTCACTTTCTCATGCTTGAATTATTTCTCTTTCTATCTTTCCATCTCGTTCTCTCTCTCTTTCTCTCTCTCTCTCTCTCTCTTTCTCATGCTTGAAACATTTCTCTTTCTATCTTTCCATCTCTCTTGCTTTCTTTCTCTCTCTCCCTCTCACTTTCTCATGCTTGAAACATTTCTCTTTCTATCTTTCCATCTCTTTTGCTTTCTTTTTCTCTCTCTCTCACTTTCTCATGCTTGAAACATTTCTCTTTCTATCTTTCCATCTCTCTTGCTTTCTTTCTCTCTCTCTCTCACTTTCTCATGCTTGAAACATTTCTCTTTCTATCTTTCCATCTCTTTTGCTTTCTTTCTCTCTCTCTCTCACTTTCTCATGCTTGAAACATTTCTCTTTCTATCTTTCCATCTCTTTTGCTTTCTTTTCTCTCTCTCTCACTTTCTCATGCTTGAAACATTTCTCTTTCTATCTTTCCATCTCTTTTGCTTTCTTTCTCTCTCTCTCTCACTTTCTCATGCTTGAAACATTTCTCTTTCTATCTTTCCATCTCTCTTGCTTTCTCTCTCTCTCTCTCTCCCTCACTTTCTCATGCTTGAAATGTTTCTCTCTCTTTGCTTCCCTCATCCTTCTAACCTCCCATTGTCTTCTTGTCACATGACACATAAATCCATTCACAAGCTAGCACCTCAAAACACAGGTTATCACAATGGGGTTGTTGGTCTTCTTTTCAATTCACAAGAGATAGATCAACCAGCAGTGGCATCAAAGTGTTAAACCAACTCTGGGATGCCATAAACTTGAGCGGAATGTGTAATATCTCAACAAGGGGCCACTAAAAGACGATGAATGTTGCAGTCACTATCCCAATGAGGAAGCATGTGACATCACATCATCATAAAAATCAAATAATGTTGATACAGGAAGTGTGAAACAATGGCACGATTCCTCATTTTCATGAAAAAAATCTTAAGGTTCATTGACTTGTACAGTTTACATATACACCATGTATGTACCACTAGTTAGTAATATCTAGAGAGCGAACATGTGCTATGCGACATCTCATCACCATAAAAAATAAAAGATATTTTGATAAAGAAAGTGAAAAAATGTCATATAGTTCTTTGTTTGCATGAACAAATGCTTTGGGTTCATTGCCTGGAGCAGGGTTTATTGCCTGGAGCAGTGTACATACATTTATAAACTACTCATTGAATTCCAGTGAGCAAACATGTGCTATGTGACATCTCATCACCAGCATCTGGTTGTCGCGTACGTAGGGTTAGCGCCAAATGCCAAACACGCCTAAATTTTGAAGTGTGCTTCGGCTACAAGGTTATTAATATCTAATGAGTCCAATTTGGTTTTGAATGTTTTCACATCGGGTGAGTTTGTTTGTGATTCCATTGTTTCAGTGCATGACATTTTCACAAATCTGAATCACTTGCAACATTTGCTAGAAGTGTCATGCACACAAAAGTTCCTGTTTTTTTTTACAGCACTATTATTAAGATCATTACGAGACATACCTTGGCAGGACTGGTGTAGGGCTCTTCTAACCGTTCCTCTTGGAGAGGGTTGTGGGTGATCAACTTGCCCCTGCCCTTGCAGCAAACCAGATAGCACAACCTATGCTGTCATCCAGAACAGTGTCTTGAGGATAGATCAGATGGCACAGATGCTCAGACCTGGTAGGGGGAAAAATGATGGTTGTAGATGTGAAATTAGAAGAGTGTCATCAAATTTGGAAATGGAACAGAGCACTCTAAATGTATATACTGTACCTCAAGAGTCCTAACATTGGATTGCAATACACAAAAATTGTAAATGCGTACAAACAAGTTACACCTAGTGTATTGTGGATCCTATACCAAGGAGTTGGTATGGTAGCGTACATGAACAAGTAACTCCTTGGTCAATTCATACGCAGGGATAGATATAGGTATGCAGCTGTCAAATATTTGTACTTTAATTGAATCAACTCCAAGACATATACATGTACATGTACATACATGAAGCAAGTTTCCCCTCCTCTCCTTCCTCTCTCCAATTGCTTCATTAACTTTCTTTTCAATCTCACCTCTCCTTCCTCCTCCCCCTCTCGCTGTCACACCATTTCCCTTAAACCATTGCTCCACCTGTTCTTCTCCCTCTCCATTATTCCTCCCATTCCCCATTATTTCCTCTCTTCCCTCTTCTTTGCTACAAATGTCTCATGGCCTCACCCCCCTACTTCCCCAAGACCATCTCCCAACATCTTCCCCTTCTTCTCCCGTTCCCCTATCATTGTTCTTCTATTCTGCATTCCTATTGTTTCTTATTCTTCCATTCATCCAAAAAAGCTTATTTGCTTTAACAATTTCCCTCTCTTTTTACTTGTACCCTACTCCTCTTTTACCCTTTCTCTCCTCCCATCCATGTCCTCCTCCCTTCCCATTTCTCCTCAACTTCCAATCCTCCTATACTACCTCTTCTCTTGCTCTCTATCCTATCTTACCCTGTCTTTTCTCTCTTCCTTCACTTAGTCCTTCTTTTCCCCCTTCCTGTCTCGGCCTTCTCCCCTTCTCCATCTCTTCATCCGTTTACACCTTGGTTTCCTCTCTCTCACTTCCAATCAATCCTCCTCGTCTTCTCTCGTCCCATCCTGCATTCCTCTCATTTCCTTCCCAATTGTCCTTCCCCTTACCTGGTCTCCCTCTCAATCACCCTCTGTTGCCTAAACATATTTTACTATCAAAGCCCATCTCCTCTGCGTCCTTCCCCTCTTTCATTCATGGAAAACATCCTTCGGCTGTACGTTTGTGTTTGCACACTGATCACAAAGTTCTCAATATCGTTTGTGTTTCCACAAGTCTTTAACACAAATTAAATATTTGGTGTTTCCACAAATCTTTAACACAAATTAAACATTTTGTGTTTCCACAAATCTCAAACACAAATAAAACTGTTTGTGTTTCCACACAGGTCACATCACATTAAACTTGAAGTCAAACAAAAGAAGAAAGAAAGAAAAAAAAAGAACAAAAAATCACACTTCTGTACACAAAAGATCCAAGATTATCATGTTATCTTGTCTATCAAGTCTTGTATAAAAGACTACCAAGCTACAACTGCCTGTCAGCTTAAAACCCTCAAAGTGACATTGACTACATTGTCACTTTGATTATCAAGGATCACGGTATAGATTTTTCTACACGCGTTCGTTAAGTTATTAAGTTATTTGTAATATAATTATATAATATAAGTATATTTGAGTACCTATAAGTATAATCTATAAGTACCTAGTAGTATATTGATGATAAGAAAAAAAATTGTGGATTTTTTTCCAGTACTTCAATTTGATTTGATTAGAATCATATTCTGATGTTTCTCTGAGTTTCCATTAGCAATACCACAAAAAAATTGATAAAATGTATTAACTTCTGAAAATATGTTCCTAGCAGTGTAGATTTTTGTATTATCTAGGACTAGGAATCCTCCAGATTCAATGACCATTGCAGTTTTGACTACTATCTTTTTCTTGAAACAAACTTTAATTATTTTCATCTTGTTTGCGTCTTTTATGATTAATATTGCCAAGATTCATATGTATTTTTTATCAAGGTCTAAGCCACAAAATTGCCCGGATGCTTTTACAGATTTTTATAGATTTGTCACCCAACCTTTAAAAAGAAAAATCGACTCATCATAATGCTCTCTTATCCACACAACATCTCTTCTCTGGCATGGGATCCTTTCTTGGAAGACTTTACACCACAATAGCTTGAAGAAAAAAAATCTCCTTGGTAACGCCTTCCAGATGTCCATGACATCTTGGTTTGTTTCTCGCTCTCACCCAAATCCCTGAGGTCTTACCTTACATTGCATTCATGTTACTTTTGCCAAATTTTCAAAGTATATTGACTTCTTAAAGGGGAAGTCCACCCTGATATAAAGCTGGTTTTAATAGAAGCAGAAAAATGAGAGAAACCGGTCAGTGAAAGTTTGAGCGAATTCTGATTAAAAAAAAGAAAGTTATGAATTTTTTAAGTTGCGATCAATCAAACACAAACTGGCAACTCTTTGATGAATCTTGCATGGTCCCCTCCCATTTGCTCTGTAGTAATATTTCAGAAATTTACATTTTCCCTCCAAAATTTCTCAAGCAGACGATCAGAATTGTTGTTGTTGTTTAAAGTATGATACATGTGCTGGTGGTGATTGCTCCAGGGACTATTTCTTGACAAGAACCAACTTCCTAACCTAACCCAACCCTAACCATAACCCAACCCTAACCATAACCCTAATCTCTGACAAAATTAGGCCCAGAAAGACATTGATTAACGATATTCCTTTCTCCTAACTTTGAAGTGAATGATACTTCATATTCAACTTTAAACAATCTGCTCATCCAATTTCATGCTATAAGGAGCTTTATGCTGCTGTTTTTTCTCTTGATCTTCTATTTTCTTGGAAACAGTGCCTTCCAACATGAGTGGGATGGTTGAAAAACAAACAATGTTTGAAATATCAGATGTAAATGTCAGGCATATGTCAATTAGCGTAACATTCTGCCAAAATGAGAACAATGGCTCATAAACATGAGCCTGGTATTCTTGGCAATAAACATAGAACCAATAATGATCTTGGTGATGTACAAGCATGCACAAATCTGGTTTTGCACTTGGTAGGATAGACTGCTTGCCAAGAAGAACAAAATATAATAATACAAAAAAAGTTGAAGTAGGAGTTAAAGATTTTTGGAACATTTATTATCTCCAAACCTGTACGTGGTGAAAAACATTTGGCACAAAGCTTCATTTTTTTCAGCAATTAAAGAATTAGATGGGAATAATTTCTGACGACTTATAATTCAATATCCGTTTAAGTATTAGAGCTATCCTTTACCATCAACTGACAAATAAATGTAAGGGGTAGATATTCCTGTAAATCTTTCCTGAACATTTTTAAATTTCCTCTCAAGGAGAACATGATAGTAAGTTGGAAAGGTGTAGCTCCTAAAAAATAAAGTATTAAAATCCTCCTAAAATGCTGATAATGGTGGTGATGGTGGAAGTGGTTTTATGGTAATGAAGATGATGATGGAGATGATGGAGATGATGATGAAGGACATGGTGGTAATGATGATGATGAAGATAATGAAGGAAATAATGAGCATGTTCAATGATAAAAATGGTGATAAAGAAGAAGATTGCGAACAAATTCAGCTGCTTTCTACAGATATTCCAACAATTTTTTTTTTTTTTGGGGGAGGGGAGTTCAGGGAAAATATACTACAGTAGTTCTTTTCAAAGACTGACTCTTAACACTGATCGAATGCATCAGAAATGCTTTAGTCATAGAAACAGATAGAATATAACTTGATGTACACACTTTAAAGCTGAAAATTATCTTGATCAGACTAAAACACCTACAAGGGTAAACTTAAAGTCCCACCGCGGCACTAATGTCCTTTGGCAAGACATTGATCTACATTTGCCACTCTCCACCCAGGTGTTAAATGGGTGCCCGGTAGGATGCGAAAGTTGATGTGGTTTGATTAGCAAGTGGCGCTTGTAAAATGGCGACTGGCTGGAATGCTCCCAGGAGTGGAGAATATGCATACATTGTGTGCGAGTTAGCATGAATCCGATGACCGGGGTAATAATATATATCTGTAAAGCGCATTGAGAGGGCCTGCGGTCCTGAAATGCGCTATATAAGGACGAACTATTATTATTATTATTATTAAAAATAAGGCAATGCACCTGTATGTTGACTCTTTTATTAATCCCTTGACAACTGGATTCTCTCATTCTTCATTCTCACAGGCTTGTTAATATAGGAGCCATCCAGTTCCAGTGGGCAATGGGTTAGTTCATGAAAGGCAATTTGTTATCAAACGGGTCAAAAGTTCACGGAGATGGCTAAAAATAAACTTTGAAATCTGAGCATCATCCCAACGTACTACCATCAAGCAATAATGATTCCATCTCTTTCAATCCAAATCCCTACTCCAACACCCTATTTAAACTTGAAGCTGCTGTAAAGCACGCAGAAATCCCATGTTTCTCTCTTCATCTGTCATCTTAACAAGCAGCTGCATGCAAGAAACCGTGCCAAAAAATGACATGGTTTTGATTGCTGTGCTCACCTCAACGCTTGGAGTTCTTCCAAAGTCACATCAATCTGGTAGTTGAGAGAAATAGAGAAAGAGAAACAGAGAGAGAGAGGAGAGAAAGCGGAGAGAGAGAGGGAAACAGAGAGAGAGGGAGAGAAAGAGGAGAGAGAGAGAGAGAGAGAAAGAGGAGAGAGAGAGAAAGAGGAGAGAGGGAGGGGAAGAGGAGAGAGAGGAAGTGAGAGAGAAAGAGGAGAGAAAGTCATACTGAGAAAGAGGGGGAAGAGGAAAAGAAAGAGAGGGGGAGGAGAGGAGAGGGGGAAGGAGAGGGGGAGAGGAGGGGGAAAGGAGAGGGGGGAGGGGGGGAGAGGAGAGTGAGAGAGAGAGAGAGGAGGAATCAGAAATAGTTCTCACAGATGAGTGACAAGCATTACCAAGGGAACAACTAAAGATTTGACAATGGATAACTGATTTCTAACAGATTGAAAGTAGATGTTCAGGTAACATGCTCCGTGGATTTGTGTCAAACATATTTTTCTCATTATTATTTGGCTTACTTTTTTTCTTTTTTGCATTAAAAGGTACGTGCTATTTATTATATTACTGGAACTGGCGGGCCTGATTCATGTAACATGCATAATAAGTATTTTCTCAATATACAAATGACTTAAAAAGCATCAAAGCTAAACTGCAGTTTTCTTCATTTTTCATTTGTTTGCTTGTTCATTTGTATTGTTTTGTTGCATTATAAGGGTCAATCTTAAAATGTGATTACTTTTGACTTTGCACACTTACGGTGAAAAATCATGACCACTTACCAAAACAAAACAAAACAAAAAAAGTTGTAATAATTATAATAATTATTCTGAAATAACTGCACCTGTGTAAAATCTTACATTTTAACATCCAGTCATTCCCTAATAATCATCTCATTTTTATGTCCTCAATTCATCTAGTTATATATTTCAGAAGTATGTTTTCTGTAACTCACCTCTATGAAGTTCCACTTTCTGGATGGGGCAATTGTTTGGAGCTCTTCTAAACCTGCTCGGCCTGTTACACGGTCAGGAACATCAAAGCTGAAAGAGTAATAATAAAGCTCAAGATTATTTAGTCGAAATTCATTTTAATTTCATTGCAAGAAGTTTTTAAAAGATATCTTAAATATGAAAAATAGCATACAAATTATTGTGTATGCATTTATTTTTTCAGTGACTAAGAAATTTAAAATATGGAGTGATATTTTTTTGTATTCTTGTTTTACATTTTGTTTTACAAGATCCTTTTTTGAAGTACAAAACAAAAATCGAAAATTTCTCCATAAATTTCAACAACTTTTTTCCCAATTAATCCATGTCACTAATTTGGCTTAAAAATCTGTTATGGTTTCTAATAGCCATGCACTATTACACAATTCACCTTTAATGGTGTCTTTTTATTGATTGCAGATTTTGATAATGCACTCCAGTCTTTCCTTCGTGGCAATCCCCTTCCCCTACCTTCCCCCTGGTTAATACACTCTCCCATGGCTATCACGAGGATCTGCTTGTTTTCAGATCCGCCAGAGGGATTGGTTTACACAACTAAGCCTGAGATTTCACTTGAGATTTCCAGATTTGGGATGAAACAACTTCATCTGTGACCTGCATTCGTGCAGCACATTGTATTATCGTTCTTCTTTTACATATGCTAGCGTACACATGATTATTATTTTCGCCCATACATCAATCCCCCTTTTTTATTACTCTCCATTTGATTCCTTTTGTTTTCCAACTGTTGTTTTTCTTTCCTCAAACCCACTTCTTTTTCTCTTTCTATATTCCTCTATATTTCCCCCTTTCTTCTACTCCTCTCTGTATTATCTATTTTTCTATCTTCCCACAACCCTAATCAGTCTTTCTTTCTCTCTTTCTCTTCTTCAGTCTTTTTTTCTCTCTTTCTCTTTCTTTCATTCTCCCTCCCACCACCTCTCTCCTTTTTCTTTCTTATGCATCCACCTTTTTCTCTTGGCATAGCTCCAAAATCATTCGCAGAGACCATGGCAAACCCCATATTGTTCTCTTCTCTCCAATGTTATCATTTGAAGACAAGCTTTACAGATCTCTTTCTCTTGCTCCTGCACAAACATGTGCATGTAAATAGTATCATTTCATATCGAAAACAGAAGTGACTTGGGCATCTACATGTTCATGAACATCCCATCTTTGTGACCAATGTTCATAAGACAGAGCATGTTCATTATTAAAATCAGGCAATAACAGACTGCAATTCTTTCCACCCATACCTTACTCACAATAAATTTCACGAGATGTACAGCTAATCAACTAAATTATTCATACCCTTACCAAATTTTGTAATATTTTAAATATGTGAACAATTAAATTGTCCTGATTTATGTTTCTTGAGAATGTGACATATTAAAGCATCTTAAAGTATTCAACAGAGTCCCTACATGTGATTCAACCAGTCCACCTTTCATCCTTGAGTTAGGAAAAACACAAAAAACACATCAAATTTACAAGGGGTATTAATAATTTAGTGGTTAACTGTATACATCAACATTCTGCATGGATATTCCCATCACTCACAGTATATTATTACCTCTTCTTCTGTAGTTCAGGTCCTTTCTTCTTCTTCTTCTCGTCCTTTCCTTTGGTTTGCCGAACAACAGTCCTCTGCTCAAAGGCCACGTTGAAGAGGTCGATAGGTTCTTCCTGAGGTACATATCTACACAGCAAAGACATACGGAATCCGTTTATCAGTTAACGACAAGTTAAAACAGGTGATTTACCTTGATTACCTAGATGTTGGGCTTCAAGTGATGTTCCACTACATTTGAAATCAAGCCCCTTTCCATACCAAGTTTGGATTGTAACATCTGACAATAAAAGCATGTGTTTGAATAAAATCTAGCAAAACTTTACAATTTGGTTTATAAATTGAAACACCTTGCAACATTTTCCAAACTTTAATTTTCTCAGACAACACAAATGGGAATGGAATATTCATTTCTTCTTAATACTTGTGTTTTATATCAGAATTGTAATAAAATGAAACTGAAGAATTGTAATAAAATGAAACTGAATAATTTTGATTATCAGCTTCTTTTGAAAATTCCTGTCATATTTCTTGTGTAATTAGATTCCATAATCCATGGCTCTGTAAAAAAAAATTGAGACACAAATTTTGTGGTTGGTACTGCGTATTTGCAAATGTACTTGTACATCACAATTAATTATGTACGTATAAAATTTCTATTACATACCAATATTTATCCTCGCAATTTTACCGTACAAGTCCAGAATCTTATGAATGCACATTTTTAACATTGCCTAATCTTTTTGTTTTTTGTTCATGCAACTTAAAGATCTGTTCACTTTTGACTGTTACCTATCTGCTAGAGCAGCAAGAACAATGGAATCCAACCCCCCAGAGAAAAGCACCCCAACTCTACTGCTTTCCGTCTCCTCTCCTAGACCACGAGGGCAGCAAACCGCACACAAGGACGAGGTGCTACATGTTGGTATGTCTCCGTCGCGCTCACAAACATCCCCAGCATGCACATGGCTCCCAACTCCAGGTGAGTCCGTCATCCCGCTGTCAGCAGGAGATGATTGCCACCTGTCACTGGATGCCAGAGATGGGTTTGAGGATACAACTGGGTCGTTGCCATGGCAACAAGGGATGCGGTTTGTTACATGCAACTGAGTTGAAGGATCATGGTCTGGTTTTCTCTGAACTCTGTTCACATCATCATGGATGGCACTGTCTAAATGATTCTTGCAAATGGACTTTGTCCTTTCTGCTTCTTTTCTGTGAGCTGCTTCACAATCACCCTCTTCCATCCTAGAAGTTGCTTCTGTGTCTGATAGGCATGGTTTGAAACCATCATCAAAGCAAGGCCCAGTTCCATGTATGTGGAGGTCCTGGAACCGATGCCCTGGACTGTTTTGAAGTGCTTCAGTCCTCACAGGCACATTGGTCACTCTCTTCCAAACCGCCTCTCCAAGAACCCTGATCAGTTCATCAGCGTTCTCCTGGACTTCTCTGCTCACACGAGGGACCGCATCCCCGTCCCTCGTCTCAGAGTCACAACTGGATGCAGCAGTCTGGTCTGGTACATGCATGTTCAGAGGTGAGATGATGGGGTTGTCTAGGCAACAGTCCCCCATGACACACTCCAGAACACCACCAAATGGTGCTTTTACACTATCCTTCTCTGATACAGCCACAGTTTGGTAAATGGGAGTCGGAGTTGGATCGGTAGTAGTGATATCTTGGTTTGTCTCAGAAGTTGAAGTCAGAGCACACTTGGGTGATGGTTGTCGCCATGGATACCATACAATTTCAGCTGATCTCCCCATAGAATTTGCAGAACCCCATGATGTAACATCCAGGCAAAAGATGCCAGAGGCTGGGACTTCCTTCCATTCTGATGCCTTGAAAATAATTAGAAAAAGATAAAAGTTGCATAAAGGCATATTGTCATATAACTAGCCAATTTATTATACTTAAAATATCTATTAAATTAAAGGCAATGACATGCATGTACATGTATGAACTAAATACCATTTAATTTTCATTTGAAAAGAAATAATATCAAAATATGCCTCTGTTGATAAAAAGGAAAGTACACATACACGTATATCATATTTCATTTGCAGGAGATAAATCTTACATGAACATTGTCTAAGTTCCAACATATATCATGTGGGCTCTACACAATTTTGGCAAGAACAAACTGTGTCAAAAATACAGTGGTTTCAAGAACTGCCTTTCTGGGCCCCGGGCGGTATTCTGAACATTGTTGCAAGTTTTGTGTTATCTTTTGTTGTATCTTCCAGAGATAACACAGCGCTAATATTGTTGTAAGTTGGTATTCTGAAAATCATTTTATCCCTGTGTTATCTCTTGAAGGACCGCCTCTATCTTACCTTTGACCACTGTTGACACGCCCATTTTTATGGACCCTACCAATCAAAATCTATTTTATATAAGCATGATAAGTAGGTCAACCAATAGGAATACTTTATGCCATATCTAATGATGCGCCTAGCGCATACTAATCTTGGGCGTAATTAGTAAATTGAGTGCTTATTACGCGCGTCATCATATGCGCGCTGTGGCATGTGACGTGGATCATGAAGACAAAAAAGTCACGCTTTCAATTAGTGGTTATAGATGAGAACATTAAAATCGTCATATCCTAGCATGTAATTTCTTAGAAAGTTCTCATCTGTGATGTCTCCGGTCAACACACAATCTTCTTCTAACTCGTCTATTGGCACGAAGTTGGTTCTGGGCAAGGAATATTGCCGCCATTATATCACCCCGAAAGATACAACAACCCCCTACCTATTGTAAATATTGTTGTAAATACCACACAAGATAAGATAAGATAAAAGATACAACAATTTTCAGAATACCAATTATCTTGTAATATTATCTCCCGTGCGCATATCATAGAGATATATACTTACTGTATATCTCTATGGCGCATATGCAAATGAGGATTAAGCGCCATTTTTGTAATACTACGCATTATTACAAGCGCACAAAAGTTTGAGCGCAGGCGCGACCAAAGAAATGAGAGAAAAGATACAACAAAAGATACAACAAAAGTTACAACAATGTTCAGAATACCAACTTTATCTTATCTTCAAAGATACAACAATATTAGAGATAACACAGGGTTCAGAATACGGCCCCTGAAACACAAGTACGTGAATACATGTATGTGTGTAATTCTTTAACCCTAATAAGGCCGGGCTATTTGAGTTCTTAATACGGCCGGGGCATTATGGCCCCACCTAAGATTTCGCCGTGAAACGGCCGATCGCCGCGAAAATTTGCATGCATGTCAAGTGAAGTGTATAGAATACTATAGTAATTTCATTTTTTGAAAAATAACTCATTTGCATATTTATGGTAAATTATGCAAATAAGGTCAAAAAATTCATATTTTTACCCATAAATCATATATTCTTCATATTTAAGCTTTCTTTTCCACTACATATATTTGTTAGACCATTTAGAATAATAATACCAAAAATTTTTTTGGAGAGCCAGGCTATTCCTTATGTTATCTCTTGTTTTGATAATTTCTTATGTATTTCATTGTTTTTTTAACTTATGTATTTCATTGTTTTTGTTGTTTTATTTCATTTCTAACTATAATTCAACTATTTTGACCCCAAAACAAACACCTAAACTTTAAACAAGACCGAATAACTAATGTTTTATCTCTTTTAGGAAAAACAATATTTCCATATGTTTTGTACACAAATCACGAAAATGAGCGATTTTCGGGCCGACATGTAAAGACAAATGGTCACGTGACTTTGTAACGGTAGGTCTGATTTTCAAAAAATTGTTTTAAAAGATGCGCAAGACTCGAAAAATAAAGTCATGAAGCAGCGGGCGTCATCCATATGCGTTCCGAACAATCAGAAAAATGAGGGGGCCATGATGGCCCTCCCCCCCGCCTTAATAGGGTTAAAATGACGAAATGATGAATTAAGAAAGCTATCTGTAACACTAACATTTACATACATGTATGTAAATACCTCATTGTTCATGTCAATGTGATTGATCTCATACACATGTATCTATAAATATAATATTCCCTTTCATGTAAAACAAAAACAAAAACAAAGAAGGAATAATTGTGCTGTACCACACTACTACCCCTGTAATAATAATAATAATAATAATAATAATAATAATAATAATAATAATAATAATAATAATAATAATAACAATAATAATAATAATAATATTAAAATAAAAATAAAATTAATAACAGCAACAACAACAACAACAATAAAAATAACAATAATAATAATACCTAGGGTAGCCTGATCAGTATTAGTTGTTCTCTGTATGACTTATCCTTGTGATTATTGCCTTTGTTGATTCTCAAAAGCCACTTCAGAGATAGCACTTGTACAAGTGACCCCAAATATCCACATTATTCTCTTTTACACATGGAGAAGTCCTATATCATGCATTTTAGAATAATCACTGCTAAAACGATGGAGGTGTTTCATGAATACCTTTTGTTTGCCCTCTCGAAAAGAATACTTCCACCGGTGTATCATAGAATGTTCCACCGGTGCATAAATGAATAACGATCACATAACTTTCATGAACACATATCCAGCGGTCATCTTGATGGGTTTTACAGATTTACAAATGACCTTTATCTGCCCATGCGCAGATAGTATTGCTTCAGTCACCTCGTCAAGCCAACTTCAGACCGAATCAAGACCGACGGATTTTTCGCTATTAGGGGGAATGTAACTTTTTGTTCGGATCTGTAGTTGGGCTGGGGTCGGTCTCGTTGTTGTGACTGAGGTATATCTTCCAAGCGGCTCATGCTTTATTCCCCAACATTCTAGAAGAACATCACCCTAACATGTATGTCACCATCTTGACCGGTTTGGGTGTTCCAGACATGCGGTGGCGTTAGAAAGCTTCTCTGATTAAATCAAAGTCACCACATCCTTGACGATGTGGTTCGACTCGGTAAGCCCTCCCTCTATTTTTCTGATCGGTAATGGTTACTGACAAGCCGACAGGTGGGCTCTTACAGGTATTTTGTTAATACCGATGAAAGCTCAGTGTGATAATTGGAAGTTTGAGGGCTGTCACAATTGCTTGCAAATTAGTGATCACTTGGGGAACGGTACTGGGTGTTCTCATGATGCTCAACAATCCATCCTCCTTTTCTTTTTCTATTGCCCCCCTCCCCCCTCTTTCAGAGTTTTTTTTTCCATCCCTCCCTTGCTCTTTGATTTCTTTCTGATACATGTACATGTATGTCTCTCTGTATAAACTCTACCCTTCCCCATCTCATCCTTACATGTACATGTACACTGTATCTCTGCTCTCTATTACCTATTCAATCTTGTTACCGTATTGTCTCTTGAACCCCCCCTCCCATTTTCTCTCTCTCTCTCTCATTCTCTCTCTCTCTCTCTTCATTCTCTCTCACTCTCATTCTCTCTCTCTCTCATTCTCTCTCTCTCTCTCACTCTCTCTCTCTCCATATATCTATGTCAATGCATTGAAATCTTGCTCACTCTCCCCACCTTGCAAATCAGGTAAACCCTTGTTACATAGAAACATAGTATAGTGGGAGACACATGATTAATGGAGTGCCAATTCAATTTGTGTGGCGCCCCCTCACTAACTAATTGTACACGACACATTTACACACACACAAGGGAGATGTGGGTTCTTGTTCCCTGATGACACAGACCACTCACCTTGCCCCATCATGCAACTGATGACTCTACGTTTACTTTAAATAACCGAAGTGTTCTTGGGTGGTTCCATTTTTTGACATGGGTTCACAGAGTGACCTGGTTTTATTGGTTTTGTCATGAGGAGACAAGTTGGCTCAGTCGGTAAAGCGTCTGCCTGTCGAACCAAAGATTGTGTGTTCGAATCCAACCCAGGCGGATGACTGAAGCCTGCATTGTGTGTTTAACGTGCCCCTCCCTGTTTCATAGGAGCAGGCTATGTTTAATAAGTGGAAAACGCCCCGTCTCTTGGATAGTACGTTAAATGGAGGCCCCGTGTAGAAGGGAGTCACCACCTTTGCACATTAAAGGTACTATGTCCCATTTGCAGGCCAAAAAAATGAAAAGGTTAAATTCCAACGGCATTTGAAAGACAATACTAATTTAGAACTTCCCTAAAAAAAAGGGGGCTTGAAAATGTCTTTAAGTGGGAAAATAACGACTATTAGTTGTCGAATCGACTTAGGAGCTATAGAGCCAGTAAGTAATAGTCTGATTTTCAGACCATTGTACCGAATGGTCGTACGTTTTATGCTGCGCAAAGATTCAATCAGTTTAATTTTGGCCATTACAAGAAGTGGGTTATTGATGTAGACAAATGCTCATGTACCCTTTACAGCTCATTTTATGTATGTTATTACCAAAGATGAAAAAGCCAGTCAGTCACTCAATAGTGTCTGACAGTGAAGTCTAGCAAGTAAACGGGTTTCCTTGCATAATTTGAATATTAGGACACTGCTAACGTTTAAATTTCACAGATAGGACATACATGACATATTCATAATTCCTGCAAAGTTCTACAGAATTTGATGTTGGCTGCAAAAGGACATAGTATCTTTAAGAACCCACTGCACTATTCGTATAAGAGTAGGGGGAAACCCTGATGTAGTGGTTCACCTGCACACCCCCAATCAGTTATACCGGGAGGAGAGACCCGAGGGTGACAGTGATCCAGTTTGCTTGTCGCCTCCCTGGCACACGTGACGCCAAATACTAAATAATGATAATTATAATAATGATGCAGGAGTAGGAGCTTAGAATCAAAGGCAATTTAGTTAAACCTTTGCTTTAAATTAGAATGTCAAAATGAATATCTTAAATTTTCAAGAGATAGATAGAATTTGAATTGGTTTATTTCCTGTTCTATTTAATATAATTTCTGAGTGTACATGTCAATTCAATTTGTGTGGCGCCCCCTCACTACCTCATTGTACATGACACATTAATTGCAAGGGAGGTGTGAATTTTTCCTCCCTGATGACACAGACCACCCAACCTTGCCTCATCATGCAACTGTCCATGATTTTTATGACTCTTACATTTACTTTAAATAACCGAGGTGTACTAGGGTGGTTTTATGTAAACATGGGTTCACAAGGTGACCTGGTTTTATTGTTTTAGTCTGAATAGTCATGATGCAGCAGTGGGACCTTAGAATCAATGGACAGCATTTTTTACTTTTGCTTTAAATTCAATGTGCATACATGTACATGTACGCCCTTATAAAATGATAATCTTCACTTCTCAAGAAACAATGAAATTTTAATTGGTTAAATTTCTACTCTCTTTAATCCAATTTATGACAGTAAGGTTAGTGTACATACAGCTGTGCTGTTTCACCCTTTTGAAGTTATTAAAGGAAGAAAACATCAAGACAACAAATGACAATAAAGATCAAAAGAAACATGTCTTTGGAGAATAGTTAGTAAGTTGGCTAAATAAGGATCTTCCTGTTTAGATGATGTACACCTCGATATTCTTCGTACGAACGAACGAACGAACAAGTAAGTTACTTTGGTGTCTTTCCACAGGAATATCCAATGAATCTTAAAGAAGAAATGCAAATGAGGGAAATTCCTCTTTTAACACAATAATTGATATTATTTTTTTTATTATCAGGGAATGTGTTTATCGTGTGAAATATTCACTGCAGAACAACTGTTACTGGAGCATGTGACGTGCAATCATTAACTAGAATGACAATATTAAACCAATGCTCTCCTTTAAAATCACGAGTATCAACATAAAAGCCAATAAAAGAGCACAAAGGAAAATACCCCTCAAGGACATCATACATGAGTATTCCGCAACAAAGGCACCTGAGAAAATTAGCCACATTAAATCTATAGCGTATGATTGTCTGTGAGTAATCTAGAAAGACAGATATCGTCTTCACCATTTTGAAGAAATCCCATCTCTCCTTCATGGGGAATGACATGACTTTGACATTTTTTATTACATGCTGATCCAATTGTAACCGACCCAAATACCTAATTCAATAGTCCACGGTCATGATTGCCAGAAAAGTACAAAGAGTCTGTTTAACTGTCTGTTATAAAAAACTCATCAGTTCGTTTGAGGGGATTTCCCTTATGGAATTTGCACTGAACTATTGTGTGCCATTGGACAGTTGTTTCCTTTCAATATACATGTAGGTCAAGACTTGATTGTTTGCCAAAACTTGTTCGCAGGCGGGTTTCTGGAATAATGGGGGAGGGGCTTTGGGGCTATGGGACTCTTGCATTAATTTTCTACATGTGCCTCACTTAAATTCATATATAATACTAACACAAACTAGAAAGGGGGAGCTTGAAGTATTTTTGTGGGGGAGGAGGGGCTTGAGCCCCAAGACCCTCTAGAACCGCTTGTTTGATGCTTCTTCAAGTGAGAGAATGCTGTGCATAAAATATCAATGTGCAAAGATGATTCTAAAGATTTGTTCAAGAAATAATTCATGGTGATCTGTAGCACATGTACCATGGAAATTCCATGATACTTTGTCCCCACAAGAGGCGCCTCACCTTGGTGAAGGAAAATTCCAAGAATGTTACGAATGTTCTTCTCAATGACGATAAGTTTGTTACACTCTGCAGACTTTGCACCGTATCAAAGGCGGTGACTCATCAGTAATACCAAGTCGTATCTCAAATTCAATTGCACTTGACGACGTTGCAATGATGCTCATTGTGTTCGGTTGCGATAGCTTGTATCAACAGATGGGTTGGACAGAACAATGCTATGAAGTCCTTATCAAAAGTAAACCGTTGTCATTCAAGTGTCAGTTTTAAAGATTGACATCTATGTTAAATGGTTTGTCTTTGACAATTGTGACTGGCTTTTAAATAGGTTTGAGAGGGGTGTGGTGGGGTGTGATGGGGTGTGGTGGGGGGTCGTCATCAATAGAAATAGTTTACCGACTCAATATTACAAAAATAATACAACTTACATGTAAGTATTGGTATGATTGTATGAATGTTGTGATGACACTATTCATTCCATAGTTCTCTAAAGAAGTTCTGTAACGACCACTTGGTGTTCTTCATTCTTAGGGTTCTAAGGCTTTGGCTCTTTTGGCAAAGAAAAAAAGAAGGCACCTTTGAATGTTTTAAAATGATACACTTGCTTCACCCTCCTTCTCTCATCCATATTCCTTGCTCTCATCAATTCTCTCATCATCTCCTAATCCCTACCCCCTCTCTCTGTACATCTTCTCATCTCTCATACCTCTCATTCTCATTCTCTCTCTCTCTCTCTCTCTCCTCTCATTCTCTCTCTCTCTCACTCTCTCCTCTCATTCTCTCTCTCTCTCTCTCTCTCTCTCTCTCTCTCACTCTCTCCTCTCACTCTCTCTCTCTCTCTCATCTCTCTCTCTCTTTCTCTCTCTTCTCTCTCACTCTCAATTTTTTACCAGCGAGCATCCATCCATCCACTCAACCTCTTCAAAAATAAGGTCAAGCCACTGGCGGTGCAACTTGATAGCGCAATCACGTGAATGAGTGGACGTAATAACTAGAACACCTTGGCCAAGTTCAAATGCACATATCCTCTAAATACTCTTGAAGATCATGTACGTGGTAGCTTTCGGTATAGCACCATGACACGTTTTTCATGCACACTACAATGACTACATTTGTTCTAACTTCTACTGTGAGCAAGAGAAGTTACAAGGTACATTCCAGGATGCCCTATGCCCTATGTAATGTACAGGTGTACAAGTAGTCTTTCAGCTGCCGATAAGAAGGCCCTGTATTTTTTTTTCATTTTAATTACGAGTATCCTTTCGGGACAATACCTTAATCCCTGTTTCATATTAAAAAACATATTACATAAATCCTAGTATGCAGTAATTGTTAAGATTCTCTTGGTGCCCATGAACACTTGAAACCTATTCAAGTAAATGTTACAATAAAATACAGAACATATGCCAAATAATTAGGTTGTTGGCTAAGAAGAACAGGAAGGAGGAGAAGGAGAAGAAGACAAAGAAGAAGATGAAGAAGGAGAAGAAGGAGGAAGGAGAAAAGGAAGAAGGAGAAAAGGAAGAAGGAGGAAGGAGAAAAGGAAGAAAAAAAGAAGAAGATGAAGAAGGAGCAGAAGGAGAAGAAGAAAAAGAAGAAGAAGAAGAAGAAAAAGAAGAAGAAGAAGAAGAAGAAGAAGAAAAAGAAGAAGAAGAAAAAGAAGAAGAAGAAAAGGGTTGAGAAGAAGAAAAAGATATAAATGTACAAAATTACATCACATTGCTTACAAATTTGTTTTCCTCATTTGCCTCAGCTGTCATTTTGATGATATAAGAACCTTTTTATCCATCCACTACAAGTTCCTTTTATAGAAACGGCGGACTGTTGAAGTACACTTCCCCATTAAAGTGGTTCCACACAACTACAACTTCTCAAAAATCTGAAAGTAGATTCTAAATATTTAGTAGATTTACATGTAATAGGCACTTATGGACTCTTCTCATGGTTAGCAAGGTGTACATTTCACTTCGGAATAGTAAATGTAGATTTTTGTACTTGCTCCTCATCAACAGAATTTGTAGAGTTTGTATGATCTTGGTGAAATCAGAAATATTGATTTGTAATTAATGAAACAGAAAAAAATACTACAAATAATTTTGTATCAATTTTTAAACTAGTTGAGATTAAGTTCACACATTATCATAATGGATCAATTGTGATAGAAAAACACAAATATGTACGGTATATTACATGTATTATTAGATTTCTTTTCTCAGCCATGAAGTTCAAATCACGGCAAATCAGGTTTTGTCATTACGATCCCTCAGATAGGATTTACAGATTTACTTGTTGCTTTCAAATATCAAACTTTTTATGCTAACATTTATGTAGAGCACTGTGCAGATACAATCGGTGAGTTGAAATTTAAATTAAATCATGAGTTTATCTAATTTACATTGAATTATGTATTCTACAAGACATTTAAGCATGAGATGAATCATCTCAGGCAGGGGGAAGAAGAAGAAGAAGAAGAAGAAGAAGAAGAAGAAGAAGAAGAAGAAGAAGAAGAAGAAGAAGAAGAAGAAGAAGAAGAAGAAGAAGAAGAAGAAGAAGAAGAAGAAGAAGAAGAAGAAGAAGAAGAAGAAGAAGAAGAAGAAGAAGAAGAAGAAGAAGAAGAAGAAGAAGAAGAAGAAGAAGAAGAAGAAGAAGAAGAAGAAGAAGAAGAAGAAGAAGAAGAAGAAGAAGAAGAAGAAGAAGAAGAAGAAGAAGAAGAAGAAGAAGAAAGGAGAAGAAGGAGGAAGAAGAAGAAGAAGAAGGAAGGAGAAGAAGGAGGAAGAAGAAGAAGAAGAAGAAGAAGGAGCTGAACAAGTGCTTTCGTTAATTGAATTCTGGAGGTGTTGTGTAAAAGCCTCTCTCTCTCTTTGGAGTAAAAAGGGGGTGACATGACATTAGCCCAACGTGGCCTCCAGTAGCTGGTTCATGAGAGGTGCCTTGGGACTTAACCTACATTCACCAAACCCCCTCACTCTCTTGGCACATCAGCAGGTGCTCCTACTTGTTTACAAATCTCCTAATGCCTCTGAAACATTCTTCATTTAATTGAACATTTTCTCTTCTTCTCTTTCTGCTCTTATCAACGATTTTCATAGCTCTTTTCTTCTTCTCCTTCACCTCTTTTATCTACCATTTCATTTCATTGTACCAGGTAATGCAGTATGTCCATTTTAATTTTTATCTTCTTATTCAACCTCAAATGCTGTCTCATTCTTATCACCTTTAGATTATCATAATCTAATCTTCCTTTCCTTTGAGCAAAACAAAAACAAATCCACAGAGTTCCAAAAGTCAGCTTACTTTTGACCTAAGCAGTTTTCATTGTTCATATAAATTATGATTCAATGAAGATTCTGAATTGATTTTTTAACTCATGAATATTAACATTTTTTCCTTCTTTCTTATCACATTCTCCACATTAACCCCAGTGCAAAAAGAAAGAACCCCAAGGCACTATTTTGCTGCCAAGTTTTTGCAGGACAAACAAAAAAAACATCAACTTCTATACAAAAGTATAACAAGAACAACAACTGAACCAAACCAACAAGATTTCATGTATCGGTCATTCACTTTATCACAAAGGGAATTTTGAGACAACTTAATTTAAAGGAAAAGTTGCTATAGATGTAAAATATTGAATTAGAAACAAGAATTTATAATTCTATCTTTTATTCAAAACTGAACTAGCAAAAATATTTAAAAAAATAAAAAAATAAAGGTCTAGTTTTCACATGTAGCCTTATATGTAAAGGAGTAATCTAGTGAGCTCTCAAATTTGAAAATTTTGTCTCAATTTCATGCAGTCAAGTCCAATTTCAGTCCGGAATACCCAGGAATGAGCTTCTAATTGATATTAGGGGTCGTGTGTGTGTGTGTGTGTAAACACTCCCTCTGTGGGCCAGTGGTTAAGGTCACATACCTGTCTGGCTCTTTATGAAGTGACATCACGTTGTTGAAGTGGCAGACACTAACGGGTCCATTGTGCTCTTGTCATTCTAATAATGTCAACAGGAGTTTGACATTCAGGCCATGCCTGTCCTGAATTACCCACCGATGAGATGTTTATTGGACAAGGGGGTCCATCATTGCTATCTTTTTGTATAGGGGTTACCAGCACAGGTGACGTGAACTACATGCACATGTTTTTAGATTTAAAGGCATCGTTTAACAATGTTAAATCTGAGATGCACGGCCCTACGTGTTATCAGTGTCTGTGATATGGTGTAATATTGAAGCCCTACAAAAATTGCGCTTCAAAATAATCAAGAAGTGCCTCAAAAAAGTAAAAATCTTTGAGTGACCAGTTTTACCATACTCGTTTTCCCCAATAGACTGTAGTGTTATGAAAACTGTTAGGAAAACGTAAAATTTTGTTTCCATTTCCAATCATAAATATCTTGATAATCAGACAGGCGATCGGCTTGAAAAAGTCATGGGGATCTTGACTGACCTTAAGGTTTATTATTATCATTGCAGCATGAGCTAAATCCAGGACTTTGTTTCAGAATCTGAGGCCTGGGAGCCCCCACCACCCATGACCTTCATGTTTCTTGGTAAGTGTTTAACCACTTGAATAGCTTACATGTACCTTATCAATTCACCTCTCAATGACTGACAATGTACATTGATAGCACGTTTGAAGATAACTGGGTCACATTCTGTACGTACTGCACGTGTACATCAATGTGTAGGTGACTTTAAGTTTAAAGCCCCTCTAAAGTGTTGGGAGCCCCAAATTCGCCAAAAATTTGATGGCAAAGTTTCACTTAAATTGTATCATAATGTGAAAGAAGATGTCATTTACTGACACACTTCTGCAAATATTTCCCCCCAAAATGTGTTTGAAGAAAAAATATTGATAAAAGAATACACAGTTTGGGTTTTCTGTTGTACGCAGAAAACCTAAATTTTGTATTCTTTCATCAATATTCGACTTCAAACACATTTGTTTTGAAAATCCTGGCAGATAAGTGTCTTAAATGACATCCTCTTTCACATTATGATACAATTTAAGTGAAATTTTGCCATCAAATTTTTGGGGCTCCCAACACTTTAGAGGGGCTTTAAGACCCTATCCGATGAAAATACAACTTTATATCAATGCAAAGCTGAATGAACTTTGAATTCAAATATAATGGAATATAAAATAAAAAAATCCCTTTCGGTTTTGCACGAATGTTTACACAACACTCCTAGATAACCAACCAACATGTAAATAATTGTTCCTTGTAACCAACATGTAAATAATGACGTGATCTGCATGCTACCTTCATTTTTAATAGCGTCAGTGCACTTTATTATTGTATCTCTCTATGAATAACAATGCATATTGATCACAAGTTTGAAGACAACTGGGTCATATTCTGCACGTGTACATCGATGTGTAGGTGACTTTTTAGTTAAAGACCCTATCCGATGAAATTACAACAATGGAAAGCTGAATGAACGTAGAATAAAAATGTTTTCCCTTTCGGTATTGCACAAAAGCAAATTAAATCCTCATTTTACGCACCCCTCCAAACGACGGGTCAACAGGGGTGAAGTTTGCCGCATAACTGCCGATAAATTGCCAGCATAACACGCGGACCCGATCAGCTCGCCTATATACATATAGCTGAGGCGATGAGCCATCTTTTTGGGATGCAAAGACATTGTGAATATGCATACTCCACATAAGATGATTTCATCACGTCGATAGTCAGTTTTTAGGTCGACAACTTCAGATTTAAAAAAATTTAGTGGGTTCTTGTATTGCACTCGTGTCTGTCACATTTGACACTCCTGGCACTCCACTTTATCTCTTGCTTAGTTTTTAAGTAGGTCTAATATTTTCAGAATTATTACAAGCCAAAATAGAAAGATAGATAAATAAATAAGATAGATAGATGGATGAATAAATAAATAAACAAAGAACTAAACAAACAAATAAATAAATACATTGAAAATAAATGCAAATAAATAAATGTTGATAATATCGTTAATAACATGATATTTATTTATAGATGATTTGATGTCTTCTCACCATTTGCAAATTATAATTGGTAATTGGCCCCCTTTAATCTCAATCCTTTAATCCCCCCTTAAGTGTGTACCCTATGAATCCATCAAGACATTCAGCCATCCATCCATCATCTGGTCAATTACCTTGACATATTACATACCACTGGGATACCAGGCTCTGTCTTGTGGGCGACAGACGAAAGGGCGAAGGTCAGAGTCGCACCAGACTGGTCCCCAAGCCACAGGAGGCTGCGTCTTCCAAAGAAGTCACGGCCGAACCAGACCCTCGAGTTCTTCTCCTATCAATTTACAAGGATAGAGAGATTCGATGAAATAAGAACATGCAGTACTGCTGAGATTCATAAAGGGTACCATTGATACAGGATGTAACAATGTAACTCCCGCATGTAAATAGTAAATCTATCTCTATAATCAAATCCCAATGACCAAAACATTCTCTTCCATAATTACTTCAAATTTAAATTAAAAAAACAAGCTGTACATGTACAGTAGTTAGTATAGTTACCCTACATGACTAAGTCGATGGTAAGTACAGTAAAGTTTAAGCATTACTGGCCTAATAATGGATGCATACTTAGCTATTCATATATGTTTAAATTTACTAATAATATTTATTTTAAAAAATCAAAAAAGATTTGTTTTTTGTTTTGTTTTTGTTTACAGAACACCGGAAAAACTGCTTACTCAAAAGGGAAGATTTAAGAATTATTACAATTCTCATATACAAAATTAAATTTTTACACTAATGAAACTAACTTTTTGACAAGTTACTTTGGGACAACAAACTTGCCAAATTGCTAACTGGTAAACAATTTGTGGTGAATAGAATAATACATGTACACCTGTACATATACATGTAATGTATGCGCCATAAGGGTAAGCACATTTTGTTCCCGTTTTCAAAGTCAGACATGTTAAAGTGGTTTTGGTTCAAATCATGGTAGCCCAGTCTTTTTATCAAAACATTCTTGTTACCTGAATGTAGCAGCCCTTCGAGAGTACTCTGAGATTTGTTTTATCTCAGCAGATAAAATTAAGATCATTCTCAAATCTGTATTCTGAGAATCATCATGACCGTGGTAGGTTTAGAGGCTTTTGAACACCATTACAAACATCATTTCAAGTATAATATTACTTGGCAAAAATCTTGAAATACAACTCGATCATTCTACGAGAATGTTGCTTGAGAAGTATAGTCAATAGTCAGTATTTCTCATTGATTTATATACACTTGTCCAAAGATGTTGCATTTACTATATGTCCAAGAGATAAGATAAAATAGCCCCTTCCCTATTTTCATTAAGTTTTATTTGAAATACATTATCTTCAATAAGATGGGTGTTAGCGTTCAAGTCGCGCCCATCGTACATATAACTGTAATGGGCACGCAAGAAGTAAGAGATTGGAATAAAATAAAAGATAAAATCTGAATTAAAAAGTGGTCTCAGAATATTTATTATTCCACAAAGATAAAACAAAATATTTTAGAGATAAAATCATGCTCAGAATACCACCCCTGGGGACTCATTACATTTGCTGAACTGTAGGCCTACAGGGCATATAACAATTTACCAATAAACGTGTCAAATCATTAGTTTCATCATTATTCATCATCATCATCATCATCATCATCATATTCATATTCCTCATATTCATCAACATAATCAGAGCTGCTAACCTTGTGTGACCAAAAAAAGGAACCATGATGTCAAAAAAAGAATTTCAGGCAAAAAAAAGGAATTCATTAAAACGAAACTTATCACCACGCGCGACACGCTTCCTATGCAGAAATGTCCATTCCTCATGCTGTTTTTTCCATGTTAGGACCTATAATTTATTTACAAGTAGGTATTTTTTGTTGTTATGTTGGTATTATCAGCGTTTCATTTTTTTGAGAATATTTTTCTCTTTAAGTGTGTTTCCAAGTATGTTTTAACCTTAGTTGCAATGACGACCTTCGTCATTGCCTTGTTTTCGTTCACATTCTGCCCAATTAATATACTTATCCTTATCGTCCGGAAATCCCATTCGTTTTGCACGTAGTGCTTGTTATTCCTAGTTAGGTACTTTCCTCAAGTCCTTTTCCTTTCAAATTTCATAGGCGTAATCTCTGATATCTCATCAAGGTCACCTACTTTTTCGAAATCACTCATGCATAACCATCCAGGCGCCATTTTGTCCGTTTCTGGTCCATTTTAAGGCCTTTCTTCATTCCTTCCTATCTCCACTATCCTAGATCCTACAAACTTCTAACAAATTCCTTTAGATAGTCTAAGAGATGTTCTTTCATCTGCGACGTATAACTTGACCTTCAAAATGCCATCTTCATAGTCAAAATTCAAATCTGAAACCGTCTCCGTCAACAATCTCTCAAATTTTTGAAAAATAGACCCCTACAAATCTAAAAATTGCAATAACTTTCTTTAACCAACTCCGTTCCGTCTCATCTTCTCGCAGTATCTTTATTTTATAATTGCACATAGCCATGCCAAATTTTACGCTCCAATGGCTATGCAAAACATAAATAGCGCCCTCTAAAGTTCTGGGAATTGGCTTTCTTTCTGTGGCGTATCTCCATCATGGCTTGGCAGACCCGTACCCTTTTTTGGATTTAGATACTTGAACATATGCCCTTTCCAGCCATATACAAAATTATATACCCTAACACTGACCGACTTTGCGAAAAATGCCCTCCAAATTCGCCATTTTCAAGAAAATTGAGAAATAACTTCAACTTGCTCTAAATTGGCGATCTTTATACCTACATCAATGAAACTTTGCAGACATATGTATCCATATACATGACAACTGTCTGCCAAGTTTGGTAAAATTCGAACGTGTCAGCGCAAAGTTATCGCCAAAAATGATGAATTTACTATGCATTACGTAATAGCGCGTTTAATACGTGCAATACATTGCGCGAAGATAACAATGGTGTCAAACTGACCGCAATAAAGTGCCCTTTCGAATGATACCAAGTATAGTACATATGTTCACACAGAAAATTGTGAATAAATCGCATTTAAACAAAGGTCACTACACGAATTCCGCCGAGTTTCCGCCCGAATCTAACACGTATCGGCTATGACGTCATTTTTTCAGACTGCTTTTCGCCCCTTAAACGTCCTTTTTTCTTGAAAATTTGCAGTGACATGCCGAGTTGCAATACGCAGGGCACCTCGTGGCGGATTTTTGAAATTGGTCAATGGGGCCATTTAAGACGCCATTTTGTCCTATAAATCTATTTTACATCACATGTTTCGATAGGATTATCATAGAAAAAAAGAGAGTTGTTTACAATAACAACCATGAAATCCTCTTTCTAATGATACCAAATACGGCCCATAAAGAGACATAAAGAGAGAGAAAAAAACAATTTAACTCCGGTCATAATACAGATTCTGTACGTTTTCCGCCCATGCATTACACGCATTGTCTATGGGGCATATCGGGTTCACGCTTTTGGCCCCCAGAACGATCTTGATTGCAATGACGAACATTGCATGCACCAAATCCCATTGGTTTTTGCACGCAGTGCTTGCGAGCCCTTTCTAGGTTCTTTCCCCTATCCCAATTTCTTTCAAACTTCGTAGGCATAGTCACTACCATCCCATCAAGGTCACTGTTGAGGCCTTTCTTTCGCCCTATCTATCTCCAATATCACAGAAGCTACAGACTTCGTACAAATTGCTCTGGATAGTTCGAGAGAAGCTCTTTCGTTGGTATTGTTTGGTTTAATCGATCAATTTACATTGTTTCTTTTAATATTTCATTATCAGCAGGGCCTATATGTTTCCCTATCATATCATTTCCTATATTTCCTCATATTATTTTATGTTATCTACATTCATTAATCGACCCCTCCTAAAGCCCTAACACGGGTCCCTGGTTACTCAACTGACCGATTATAAATGCCTAAACCCCTGAGCTTTTGGGGGCTCTGCCCTGGACCCCACTCCAATAAGTGAGCTGCATGCAAGTGTAGAAATTAGGAATCAAAATATGCTCAGCTATCCGTAATTAGATGCCTAAAACCTCTGAGCTTCATGAGGCTCCGCCCTGACACCCACTGGGGCTTTGCCCCTGGACCCCACACAACTTTACGTTTCATTTTGCTTTGCTTTGCTCTACCTAATCCTAAACTTTAGCCCACCACCCCCCACCTCACCACCTACATATACGAGTGGTAGTGATAAGGATTTTGTTCTGCACCCCACCCCCTCCCCCAAAAAAAAAAATGTGTTTGCTCATTACGCCACTGCTCCTCGTCCCTCACAATTCGACCCCACCGGTCAAGAAAAAAAAAATCGCCGCCCCTACATGGAATCCCTCCGATCACGAAGTCGGGGGGCCGGGGAAATGCTCTTTCGTTTGACACGTACAAACACGGCGTCATTGCACGCACATCGTTGTGACACGATTGCATTTCTAGTTTTATATTGAATTTGTGATCAAATCAACATTTTAGGGCAGTTGATTGACGTGCGGTATGTAAAAAACGTATTTTATAAAGAAAAAACGTACTTCCGTAATTTAGAGTAAAAAACTGAATAATTCCGGGAAAAACGTAATGGTTGGCAGCTCTGTATAATCATTCTACAGTCAGACCTGTCTATTAAGGTCACCCAAGGGAAACAGAAAAAGTGGCCACTGTAGATAGGTGGCCACTAAGACAGGTTTGACTGTACATTGATGTGTAGAGAGGTACATGTAACCTACCTGCCAGTAGATAAAGCTCCATGGACCTCTAATGGCTCCCATCACCTTGACAACATCATCAGCACTCTTTGCACCACATAAGAGCTTGGACAAAACTATGGTGTCATTCTGGCCATGAACCTACACATGTATAAACACACAAGAACACCACATAGTTGTTAAAGGGAAACCCAACCCAAATAGACAACTACTCTAGAAAACAAAGCTGAAAATCAGAGAAGCAAAATTTCAAATAAATTGACTAAATATAAGAAAGTTATGAATTTTTGAAAGTTGTGATATACATGTACGTATGGGCACTTTAAGTTGGCTGAAGCGGTAATGTCAATGTGATGTAGTGTCGGACTACTTTTCCATCTGTTCCAACATATAAAATGACTTAAATTTAAATTTTTCAAAAATTCATGGCTCAGGAGGGTTTATTCTTTTCAGAGGACCTTTAATAATATGCTATGTACAATATATTTTGGGGGAGAAGGAACTTAAGAGAAAAACAGAAATTAATGATATTTTCGTACACGGCAAATGGGAGAGTAGTCCTCATCCTACGTCACAATCCACTGACCAAACTACCAATTTGAGATTCGCATAGACTTAGTGATCTCATATTTCAAACATTCATAACTTCCTTACTATTGGTCCGATTCATTTCAAACTTTTTTCCATTTTGTTTCTGTTATTTTTCTGCTTTCATACAAATCAACTTATTACAAGGGTTGGATTGC
Source organism: Mesocentrotus franciscanus (assembly GCA_037976565.1). Taxonomy (NCBI): domain Eukaryota; kingdom Metazoa; phylum Echinodermata; class Echinoidea; order Camarodonta; family Strongylocentrotidae; genus Mesocentrotus; species Mesocentrotus franciscanus. The sequence goes on along the minus strand of CP137674.1, from coordinate 22,043,544 downwards.
CCTTTCATGGGGAGGGGATCTTACATTTCGGCACATATTAGAGGACAAATGTCACTTCTGACACAAAACATCTCTGATTTGGTGCATCTTCAATAACTTATGGTGTTTCTCTGTCTTCTCTTCTTTCAATTATTTATTTGTCATCAGATGAGTCTAAAAGTGCTGGGTTGTTAAATAAAAAAGCAAAAGAGATGTTTACTACAATGCCTGCAGTATTACTCTTTATGGTGTCCTGGTTTGGGTTACCAAGGATTTGTACAGCAATTTCACCAGGAACGGAATACATTTTGATCACATTTTGGTTAAATTAAAATGTTCATTCAATCATTCATACCTCAATACCATCAAAGACCTCCCCATTCCACAACAAGATATTCCCCTGCTCATCTTCAACAGGTTGGGGTGTTGGGTCGCCACGGAGGTGGAGCACCTGTCCAAAGAAGGAGCCGTACACCGACTTGCATCCACAATTCGAGCATGACTTCCTCCATCCATCAATTGTATGAGTAGCTTCTTCCTCCAAATTCGCTGGTTCAACCGAGGCCTTGCTCCGGCCTTCACCACTACCATCCCAAACAGTTGCAATATTCTTCCTTACTTCTGTAACGTCATTTTCTTTCTCCTTTCCTTCAATCGTCGTCCAACCCTTGGCTTGATCATGTTCATTATGCTCCAAAGAGTTCAGCTCCAAATGTTCCTTACAACTTTTGTCACTTCGTCTCTCAATATCACCGTCATCATGGAGAGGTTGATCTACCGGTGAGTTACTACATCTTGGTTTGTGCAAAGGCTGAAGACAAAGCCCTCTATTTTCTATTGCTCCTGACAAATCAGGTCCTCTCTTCTTTAAATTGGATAGCAGCTGCTAAAACAAAATGGAGATTTAAAGTCAGCACTTAAGGGCATAACCCAATTTTTTTCTTCTGAACATAATGAAAAGGAAAACAAATCCAGCAAATGCTGCAATAAAACAAAAGAAAAATAGCTGTTGATTTCAATAAAGAAGCTTAAAACGGAATACTTGCTCCACATTTTCCATGTGCTGCAATATTCTCCAGAACTTTTGTTTATAAACTTATGTGTATCTATATACATATACTGTAGTATGATCAATTAGAAAATAATAGCCATGAATCTGAGTACCTGAACATAAAAACTGCAAGTGGGAACACTGTTATTGAAAACCTTTCTAATGTGCATGGACATACATGTACATGTATAGGACTTCCCTTCTTTACTAATACTTGTGCATGATTCAAGGAGCATTTTTTACTCTCAACAACTCAAATGACCTACCTTAGAGTGAAGTGATGTACTGGCCTGTGTCGAGGTTGATATTACACAACAAATACCGCACATATTCCTTCCTCATTCATAAAGATTACTTCAGAGATCTGGAAAGATTATAAATGCAGAAAATTATAATAATTCAAAGCTTAAGGTCAAGAAAAACTGTCCTTCTCAGGATTTGACTCTTGACTTCTCATCAAATATGCACAAATTTAAAAACATCAAATGATGTATATAATTTTGTGACTTTTGTCTTTGCTAAAATTTATGAAATTCCAATGGAGGCGTATAGTGTCAAGTTCAATGATGTTCAAAGATTTCAATAATTGAATAATTTTTAATTCCTTTAATTCCTTGAAATTCAGCCTGCATGTTGGAAAAAATACAGCCAAGCCAATTCCATCCTTGGGCTCCTCAAGAGAAACTTTCATCACCTTGTTGAAAAGTCATTAGTTTTCCTGTATAAAACCCTGGTACGACCTAAGTTAGAGTACTGCTAAACAGTATGGAACCATCGTTTGAATAAGGACAAGAATAAGTTGGAAAAGGTGCAGAAAAGGGCTACAAAACTTGTCAAAAGTGTGAGACACTTAAACTACTCAGAGAGACTCAAAGAACTGAAAATCCCCACTCTACAGTACAGACGGAAACGATCTGATATGATTCAACTAGTGTTCAGGATAATGCACCAGTTTGACGATCTTCAAGAACATCACTTCTTCAGCAGAACAAAGTGCAGTCGAACCTGTGGTCACTCACTTAAGCTTTACAAGCTAAAATGCCGAAAGACACTAAGGAAAAACTCATTCAGCCAGAGAATAATCAATGTGTGGAATGGTCTTCCAGGTGATGTTGTGGATCGCTTCAAATCTGGACTTGAGAACTGGTGGAAATATGACCCACATAAATATGATTACAACCCCAACCAAAGGAAACCATGGATAGGAACAATAGTCTAAGACTGAATAATCCTGGATCAGGTGAGTAACAAGTATGTGTTTGTTTAAACAAAATTAGGAAGAAAGCACCAAAGAGTCATCAACTAAACATGATAAATAGTGAAACTATTATTCTTATATTTTATCAATCATCTAGTGTCAATAAAAGTGCCATAAAAAATTTAAAATTTGAAGAAATATATTTTTGGATCTTAAAGGTAAAGACCAGTTTTGGAAACGCCCCTCTCTCAAAAAATGAAATGGAAGCTCTCATTAACAATCATGTGAAAAAATATGTTTTGACTAATACGTGATGATACAAATTTGCCGGGAAACCGCCTACTAATTGATATATTTGGTAAATTATTATATCTATTGGGACCAAATAGATATCGCGACGTGGTCGCGTAGTCCCATATACATCTTTCTGTGTACAGTGCTTGTAACTTTACCAAGACTGGGCCAAATTTCTTATCATTTTGATGATTCTAGAACCTTGCAGTACACACCAATACTTATATGCTAGATGATCAACCTTTTCTGATCGATTCCACAACGTTTCTTTAACAATGCAATCGCATGACCAGAACTGGTCTTTATCTTTAAGTACCAGGCCATATTTCCCACGGCACACACAAGTAAACAAGCCACAAAATACCAGATGAAATAGCGTTTTTTAAAATGCATATCGCATGTTAGCTCATTATCATCAGGAACACATGGAAGGTACATGTAGGCAAATGGCCATCACTCTGGTATCAAATTTCTAAATCAAATTCTTGACTAGGGTATATATACATATCCTTTACAAAGGCTTACAACAAAATCATACAAAAATGTGACTTTCCGAATCCCAGAAACACCATATGATCTTGCCAAAGTTCCTTGAAATATCGATGAAACCCATGGCGAAAAATATTCTTTAAAAATCGAAGTCGGAATGGAAATACAATGAGTTTGGTATTGAAGTAATAGAGAAATCGCAGGCCGAAATAGTCGCACTCAGTCATAGAATCTAAATGTAGGTTTACCGTTGTGGGAAAATATGCAAATAATACGAGTAAACAACTAATCAACATCAAGCATCGAGATGCTAGCACTTTATTAGGGTGTCTGGACGATTTTTCAATTTTCCCTTTTGGATTGTTTTTCACCATTATGGTTAGTTAATTGAAAAAATTATTCACTCAGAATAATACATTTCAAATTTCAAGACTCACCGATGTTTCTATCAAAAGTTACAGCCCCTTCAATTCCCTACAATATTCATCCTTTTTTTTTGTCAGAATCGACAAAAAAGACGTACACGCAGAGTTATGTTGTTTTGCTAAATATAGCAATACAGCTGAATTGCGCAATATGCAAGCGTACACATACATGTACGCGTGCAAGCGTACGCGTGTTGCTTAACTGCATGCGCAACTCAAGGCGATCGGCAATCCATTGTCTTCAATGGGCACTCACTTCCGGGTCTGTACACACTCGGTCCGATGCATATTCATGTGCAGATTTTACGCGCTATCACCATGGGTTCAGCCGGCGCGGAGCTCACGCCTCCCTACTTAGCTGATCCGAAAAATGTGGGGAAGGGTATTTTCAAACTGTAATCGCTTGTGATCCCTTGGGGCTAGCGAAAAAATAAGTGCTGGGATATTTTCCTTACGTCTAGCCCTACATAAGCCTGGGGGGCTCAGTTCAGGAAAGTGGCAAAGATCGGAGCTACGATGGAAACGATGTTTAAATCGCTGTTTTGATCAAGATAGTTTTAGAATTCCGAAGTGAGCCCCTTTGGGGAATATGGAGAAAACCTGCTCTTTCATATGACACCTCATTTATTGAGTTTCAACTTCAGGATCACGAGCGATTTAGGTTTGAATTTCGATTTGGTGATAAAAACATTGACCAATTTTGCATGATCGCACAATGTACGTAGACTGCATAGGGCTGCGTGCAATCCCTATGGGAAGGATTTAGCACACAACATTGGATATCGGGTGCGCGATCAGACACCCTAACTTTATAAAAGAAGGGTGACGTCATGCGAGCCTGAGCGAACCGAAGATCGCAATGCGCATGCACCGTCGGCGAGGCTAGGCACCAAATTACGAAAATGAGACCGAGATCGGATGAACGTTCTGCGAACGCGCTGGCTGTAAACTAAAGTTCTACGTGTTTTGTGTGTAATCCTTCTTCGTGAGACAGGCCGAAAGAAATCCTCTTCCGGAATCTACGTAAAACTTTAGCTTACAGCCAGCGCATGCGCATTACGTTCTTCCCGTCTCAGCCTTATTTTCGTAATTTGGCGCCTAGCCGAGCCGACATGGGCCCTTTAGATTGGCTATTGCTGGCTCCCATAGGCTCTATGTTATAAGACATTAGTGCGAGGAGCTAGCTTGCGATTTTCCGTTTTTGCCGATACCAAAATTATGATATTCCAGTCAAATCTTCTATTTGTTACGATTTTTTCAGCGTCCTTGAAGAGTTAAGTATTTCACTTAAGTTTAAGACTTACTTAAGTAAGTCTTAAGCTTGAAAAATTCTCATTTTCGTCATATTTAAGGTACAAACTGGAAATTTATTCTGAAATGTTCGTTGGTTTTTATATTTTATGTGTGTGCAATTTCGTGTGCATCACCTATGTGTGAAGTGCGTCACCTGTTTAAAGCACGTCATGTCAAAATCTCTGTGGTGTGACGTAATATTTCGTATTGACTTTGCCATTGAACTTAAGTCGCACTTAAGTCGCGCTTAAGTTAAGTAGGCCCTCTTTCACTTAAATTCGAAACAGCTGGAGCGTATCGGCCAATCAGAGCGCGTAAATTCACTGTACATGGCTCAACGGCAATAGTTCTACGTGGAATCCGGGCGATAAACTATGCCCTGCCTAATTTTTCTCAACAAATATTGATTAGATCTGATAAAAGAGAAAATAATTACACTAACAGACTGACATTTCGTCCACTCCTACAATGCATAAACTCTAACCGTAAACGGTATGATTTCGTCCGTAAATAATAAGTCCAACATGTGCATCTGAAAGTTACACAAAAGTCAGCACATGGGGCCACAGTGAACGCCTATTCACGCACTCGCTACATATATTTGATCGAAAATACACACTTTTCAAACAAGTCAACACTCCTTTCTCATGATATTTTGGATAAAATACTCAAAACCAAAATTACAGAGAAATGTGGTTACCAAAAAGTGATTTTGGGTTCTAATATTACCAAAATTTGTTGCAGACGTTAACCTGTTTAGCAGTAGGCTCTAACTTCTAGTCAGCAACAGTCAATTTTACGCCCTCTCTGTTTCAATCTGAATGATAAAAAAATCAGATGATTAACAAACATAATTTGTATAATAAATTGATAATGATGATGATTATGATGATGACACAAAGATCTGTGAAAATGCAGAAAAAAGGGAAAGGTTTTATTACGATTGCCTGGGATGGGGGCAGGGCCGTAGCCAGAGTTAGATGTTTGGGGGCACATACATGTAATTGATCGACGTCCTGGGGAGGGGTCTATGAGGATGGGTGTGTGATCTTGGAATTTTGGGGCACGTGCCCCAAAACCCCTGGCTACGGGCCTGGGGGGGGGGTGTGAATATTCCTGCTGGTGAGTACAGAAACAGACCCCCACCACCTATAGAAAAAGAGAAACATAAATGAAGCACATTATATTTCTAGTCTTTTAATATAGAAACCTGTCAAAAACAAATTTCTGGAAAATTTATAAACAAAATTAAGAGAAATACATAACACTACATAATGGATTCATGAATGCTTATCCTTGTTACCATTGAGAAAAAAACTGGGAGAGGGGCACAAAGAAATCTGTTTCATGTAATAAAATGAGAAATTTCATTACATTTTTTATAGCATGCAATAATGCACACAACAATAAAAATCGTAGCCGATTCATAAAAGAGATGAAAAAAATATATACGAAATACATGGACGAAGAAAAACAATTACACAAACAAACACACAAGGAGAATGTGTGTGGATGCGTCATGGGGATAACAAAATCAATGCTTCTTGTCAAGTTTATCTCAGGAAAACAATCATATTATGAACTTGAAATTGTGATGGGCAGTCATTGGAAATGTTTACTAGGACAGAGTTGCATGTTAATATTTGTATTTTTTAAACAAACATGTACGTATATTTTAAAAAGCTTTCGAAAACTGTTTTTAAAATTCTTTCAAAAATAATTTTAATGAACATAAAACACAGGGAGCACTGTAGGCCTGCCGAAATAAGACCTCAAGAGCAGGGCCGTAGCCAGAGTTTGATGTTTGGGGGACACATACATGTAATTGATCGACGTCCTGGGGAGGGGTCTTATAGGAGGGGTGTCTGATCTTGGAAATTTTGGGGGCACGTGCCCCCCCCCCCTGGCTACGGGCCTGCTCAATAGGCTTCAGGAAGACTTGATTTGACACTTAATTAACAATCTTCTAAACTTCTGAGATGGTGCATTCATGACCTAATAACTACATATATTTATTTTCTTCATCTCATATGAGAGAATTATATTACTGTGCATCTATTTTAAGAAATAACCGAATGTCGTATCAGATTGAAACAGGGGTTATCTTTTATTTGCTCGGTGAATTTTCTCTGAAAAAGGACCAGAAATAGATACACAGGTCCAGTATACATATAAAAATAAAACATTTACGATCAGCGCACACACTCGAGCGAACTATGGCACAAATAGATAATGATTAAAACTCATTCGACGTCCGTGCTGCAAATGGTAAGCTTTTAGTGATTATTATGCAAGAGCTGCATACAGATGTTCAATAAATTATTTCACATTAAAGAATACAGAAAATAAAGAGTCTGTTGATTTGAATACACACAGGTGTTCGTTGAATACATACAGGTGTTCAATGTATTATTTCACAATGAAAGAAAAAGAGTCTGTGCATAATTTGGAATAACTCTTAAACTGTTTTACAACAAAGGGCATGTTGACAGATTTAACAACAGAGATGATCCTCTAATATGCTCGAAGAGTTATTTCAATTGCTTACCAAGTGTGTTGCGTAAATGAATGGGGGGGGGGCACACCTCTTACCAGAATTTCACTTTTCCAGTGTCTACAAAACTGAAAAACTGAAGAAAAAAAAATCAAAATATTAATAATAATAACATTGAAAAAAACTATAAAAAACTTGAGGGCTGCAGCTATTAGTTTTCCTGCTTCAAAATCAAAATCAAAATATTAATAATAATAATATAAACAAAAACTAAACAAAAACTTGGGGGCTGCAGCTATAAGTTTTCCTGCTTTTAAAAGAAAGCTTTGTTTTTTATATGTCATCTTCAGTACATAAATATGTTGGCATGACATTTCATAAAAATAATTTGCAATGTCATCTGCTTTGCAAAATTAAAAGTGAATTTATTGTACAAAAAATACTGAATTGCCTAGATACGACTATCTATAGACATAGGTTGGATCCGGGCACTGCTATAGGGGCAAAGGCCGATTAAAGTTAGGTGAATGAAATGGGAGAGGGCCGAAGAAGATGTGGGAGGGTGTGTTACATCCCACTCTCTCTCTCTCTCTCTCTCTCTCTCTCTCTCTGTCTCTCTCTCTGTTTCTCTCCGTCTTTCTTTGTCTCTCTCTCTCTGTCTCTCTGTCTCTCTCTGTCTCTCTCTCTCTCTCTCGCTGCTTCCCTTTAAAACTTTTGTTGTTGTTGCTAATCCATCCTTAGCCTTTAATGGTTAGTCTTTCATTAAAACATGATACAAAATTACAAAGAGACCACCTTGCAACCCGAAGTCTCGCATTTCTAAAGTTAGTAAAGAGAGGGAAGGGCTACAGCCTCAGTCCCCTCCCCCTCCTCAACCATGGCTTACGATTCCTCCGATATAATTTTTCAGTTCATCATACCAACCTACTTTCCTCACGCTAAGAATATTCCTGCCACATAACTGCGTCAATATTTACGGCTAGATGATGAGAGGTATGCACAACAATATTTTCCAGTTCGCGTCTGGTGTCATAAACACGCACTCTGGTGGGGGTATATATATCACTTCCTGAAATTGATATATTGTGAGTCTAGACATGTAGACTACCTTGTAAGCCCATCAGGTAGAGTCAGATCAGGGAATCAAATTCACAAACAGGTCTGTTGCTATTCTGGGGTGACACCCTCTCTTCAAATTATTTTAAAGGAAAAATAGATTTTTAAAAACATTTTCATCAACTTGTTCAACGTGATTTCCGATGCAAATTTAAAAAAAAAAATATATATATATATATATTTCTTTAAAAAAAAAACAAGAAATTTCCATGAAATTATATAAAAATGAATCAAACTTTTGAGTACCCGAAAGTGCCCTCTTTACTTATAAAGCTCAATAAGTGCTGCTTTCCCTTGGGAATAAATACCCTTTAAATTGATATATAAGTGTCCCTTTTATCCGCTTAATAAGTGCCCTTATTTACCTATATTTTCCATTTGCGAAAAAAAAATGTACCTTCAAAGGTCCTCAGAGGCATAAAGACTTCGAAACGTCATTTTAATAGTAACAGGTACCCTTATTAGTACCACCATGAAGGCGGTGAAGCTGGGATGGAGGGAGCACACTGCCACCCCCCCCCCCTCCTCAATTCTACAATATGAAACAGTACCCCTTTTTCAAAGAATGATACTGCTCAATATCAACGCTATGTTTTTAGATCAGGTCCCCGTCTTACAAAGAGTTGATATCAATCGCAACTTATTTGCGATTTGACATCAATCGCAACTATTTACATAAGAGATAGGAGACTGCAAACTGGCGATTGATTGGAGGACGTGCGATTGATTTGAATCAATCTTCACTCTTTGAAAGACGGGGCCCAGGTGTAGATAAAGTCATGAGAAATAAAATTATATTCCTTTTCGATCTGTTTCAGTTTCAATTACCATGATATTTTCAATTTGAATTACCATGATATGCCTTAATAAACTGATAAAATACGCATCTTCGAACCCCATGCGCTTTTGAAACTTGTATGACCTGGGGGTGTTTCACAAAGATCCTAAGTCGTACTTAACTCTAAGTTGGACTTAACCATTATGGAGAGCCATTAGTAGCCTTAAAATAAAATATGTTCAAAAGCGAAAATTCAAGTATTTTAGACTTTTTATAAATTCCACAATCTCCTTGATAATGATTTGAATCAACATTTTATGCCTTTTAAAATAACTTTTATAAAATATTTTCATAGACGCTAACGGCTTTCAATAATTGTTAAGTCCAACTTAGAGATAGGTGCAACTTAGGATCTTTGTGAAACACCCCCCTGGGGCGCCAACTACTATCGCACATGTAAAATCTAATGAACGGGCGTGTAGGCTATAAGACGCTACTTCGTGACGCAGGGGTGAGATAGCCTGGCGGAATAGAAGGTTTGGGATTTGTCCGAAATCGGGGTCAAGGGAACTCTGGCGCATCCAATCATTATTGTGCGAGAATAGAAGTTCGATCTGACTCCTCATTCGAGCCGGACTTTGCTGTATCATTTGCTGTTGCTTCGCCAGGATTTATTTTCCCTCTCTCTCTTTAATTGAACGAATCATGGATTGGAACGAATCAATTAATTGGCACAGGGAAACGACGCCGTTATTACTCGGCAGTCTCACAGTGCCGACGATCTCCGATCTTAGCTGAGGAAGGATACAAGAGAGACAGAGAGACAGAGAGACAGAGGGACAGAGAGACAGAGACAGAGAGAGAGAGAGAGAGAGAGATTGCCGCCAGTGTCAACTACAGACAGATTCGACACTCATCTGTTACGTTGGCGTCAATGCCATCATTGTATAAATCTTCCAATTTTGAATACATCGTTGTATTATTTCTTGAAATATAAAGGCGTTGATGAAGATGACTCACATATCCATCTGTGCCGCTGCCGCAAAATATTTAATAAAGAAAAAAGAGGTGAGGGTATAATCATTAGCGGCTCCAGAGGGAATGAGTACAATCGCGTATTAATTAAGGGAGTGTAGCATGACGAGACTATGTGTCTTTCCGTGGCCCTACTCGGGGCCAATCGGCCGGTAAAATACGACTACATTCACGTGCGTGCAACATACGCGAAACCGAAGCGCTATGCTTCGGTCTAGTCTGTTTCGCGAACGCTGGCGCGCGCTGACCAAGTAGAGATTAAGTCGCTGACTACCGTTAATCAAGTCCATTCATTTACGTGCAGTTGTCCAAAAGAAGACGTAGATGGAGTTAACCAGTATTTGCCATGCTACACTCCCTTTAAGAGCCTAGTTTTGCCCATCATTTTCATAGACGCTAACGGGTGGGGTAGTTAGGGTTGCACCGTTGCAGCACCCCATGCAGAATACTAATGGTATTTGGTAAACTGTTATTTTAATCAATCAGGGCAGCGCCGTTGGTCTCTTTGCTTCGGTTTTAAATAGCTTTCCTAGTATATTTTTATCGACGAAATTGTAATTTCACCATACGTGTCGATATATTAAAGCGCTAAACAATAAGCTCTATCGCTTGCAAAAATTTAGTAGCGAGGAAATTTCATATCCGCGAAAGAGATATCGCCCGCATGCAGAAATAATATCACCTGCATCCGTCATTGGTGTATGTTTGTGTATGTGCGTGTGTGGGTGGGGGATGGGGCTCAGACATACATCATTTGACAAAGAACAAAGAGGTTTCATTACGTATAATGCAACTAAATTTCTTTCTCAGGGTTGATCCATCCTGCAACTTAACACGCCGGGGCTATACAGACAAGAGCTGTCAAAATGACGTCATTCCTGAAGGACCTTTGCCTTTAAAACGTGATAATCTCTCCAGAAAACCTTGAAATATCATACGTGCTTTGTTGTCCTTTAAACAGGCATCTGCACAGTTGGCAAACTTTTTTTTTCTTTCTTTATTGGCTCAGAGAAATATGATTATGCGTGGGCAGCCAGCGGAGCTGCTGTAGACGGCACCTTGGCTTGCGGCAAGACACGGCACCGAAAATGTGGGCATGTCGGGGGTAAAGACATGCGAATAATGCGTCTCCTGTTTTGTGGGTAAACACGGAGAATGCAGAGATGCCAGAACAGGCAACATTAGAACATGTCATGTCGGAGACGATGGGTGGGCTGGCATGGGGAGATGTTACTTGCTTGTGGGGGTAGCAAAGGGGAACAACCCCCTCATCATTTTTGTCTGATGAAATTTTACCGTCGTCGCTTGCAAAATAATGTACAAAACCAAAGGAAGGTAAACATACAATCAATCATTAAGGTAAATACTCATGAATGACAGAGAGAGTAAAAACCAGAATTTAAAGCTTTTATGTAGGTTGTGCTTGAAAATAACTGAAGCCTATACGTTTTGGCAACGTTGGTATGGAATGACGTGTTTACCAATTGGTCCTGTCCAGTACCACCTTAGATGTAGATGTAGAACATCAGCAACAACCCTAGCAACAACATCAGCAACAACAGCAGTAGCAGTGAAAGTAGTCAATGACATAGCTACAAAGGGGCACTTGCCCCCCTCCCCCTGATCGCATGATAACACATATTTAGGAGAGAAAAGAGGTCCGAGAAAAAATGGGGAAGGGGAAAGAGAATTTAGAAGAAAATATTATGACTCTATCCAACACTTTCCTCACAATGATTAGATGGCCTTTTTTATTTGCATTTCATCCATCTAGTTAGATCTATGCCCCCGATGTTAGTTTCCATTTTATGCTGGTAGTAGTAGCAGCAACAGTAATAGTAGAAGTAGACGTAGTAGAAGGTGATAGTAGAAATACATGTAATAGTACTGAAACAGTAGACATGGGAGGGGAGAGCATCTAATTATTGCAGCAGTTTGTATAACAATGCGATAGAATTCGCGTAAACATGAATGAACGATGACTTTCAAAAGTTTTATCTCTAACATGTCAAGTACTGGTATATGAATATTTACAAAGCGTCTATTGAAATATGAATTAGTCTGTTCAAATACAGTGCTCCTGATAAACAAATTTGGAAAAGATAGCAATTTGTTAGCTTTATGAGATAATGGTCACATGTCTCAAAAGGCCCGAATGTAACCACTCATATCGCTGGTTCATAATTATCTGCAATTCCTTTAGCCTATACTCTGATTACTGAGAAGGTATTTTTGTTGTCTATTTTGGAACATGGGTCATCTTTTCTTAATCTAACAAGTGACTCAGAGGGAAACTTTATATTAACCACTCACGTCTACAAAACAAAAAATCTTGCATAGCCTTTTAAAGCGAGACACAAGACCGCTTTTACACTCAAAGTGTGGGTAGGAAAACCAATGTCTTCACCCCCGAACAGATCACCAGGATTGTAAATTATAAAATATAATTTTGAAAGAAATACAGAGTGGAGAATGATTACGAATATTTCCTATAATACTGTAGTTGAAGACTTCAATAATCGTATTTATTTATTTAAAAAAAACATTTTTGATTTCTAAGTATCATGACACCCACAACGAATCCATCGGAAATACATGTATGTCAGTATATTTTCATTTCGGAGAGTGAAATGTCAACATGTTTATAACTCAATCCCCTAATTTAGAGTGTCAATTAACGGAAAAAACCTATCAAATATTATTTTCTGCGACGTCCAAGTAGCAGCGAATGGCTCTAGGAATAAAGTGAACTTCACCAACCGGTGAAAAAAACGAGGAGCCCCCTCCCCCTTCCATAGGTTGGACGCAAAATGAGTGCCTAAAGCCCGTGACACTTGATGCGTCATTTCCGTTGCGCTATTACCTGCGTCAATGGAGGCTGTGACGGACATGACCGCTAGACCAACTCACACCTCCCCTCGCATTTTTTTGAGACATCACTCTATATACCTGTATCGCCCGGAGACTGGGTCAATTACATCTTCTTCTTTTTTTCCTCAGTGAGTCTGCAGAGGGAAGAGAGGGAGACATGAGTAGCGGCGGACAAACCATGCAGCCACTGAACTGCATGGAATGTGGTCTTTGCACAGAGAGAGATAGAGAGAGAGAGAGAGAGAGAGAGAGAGAGAGAGAGAGAGCTCTCAGCCTGTCAAAACACCTCATGCTGCTGACACGTGACTTATGTCATTTAAAGGTGAAGTTTATATATTGAATAGACCATTTTCGTAATGTAATCAAATGTAATGGATAAATCTTTGTTAAGTGCCTCGTTACAGATGATTTCATTCACCTTTTATGAATAAATGTATTTCAATAGTCAGAATGTGAATTGCATACATTAATTGTCGCTAGGTAGGACAAACGTAATGACTTGTCCTACCTAGCAACAGATAACTCATAATTATTCATAACAGATGAATAAAATAATTTATAAAATGGCTTAACAAAGATTTTCGTATTAAATGTTATCGCATTACAAAAATGGTCTATTGAATTTAATTGAAATTTATTTCCACAAAACATGAAATAGAGAAGTGTACAAAAGGATACAATATAATGAAGTGGGGGGGGGGGTAGCAAAAATATGAATACTCATCTAGGTACCCCCTTGAACAATATCACAACAAATAGGTAAACAAAGTAAATATTCTTTGAGAAGCTTTGAGAAATTAATGGTTGTTAAGAATATGTTCAAAATAATGTGTTCTAGTTTAACAAAGGTATCGGAAGGTTTCTTCCGGTATAAAAATGCCTTGTAAGTTTGAAAATGGAACAGAAGCACATGTTGCACGCCATTTGAACTATGAAAACTACAGTGTATTAAAGATGGCTGCCATTTTTTTCTTCAAAATTGGAAAAGCCCTTCAACTCCGTATAGCGTTATAATATATTCTAAAAAAGTGGATGATATATAAATTAAATATGAAAGCATGCGTTTCGGTAGGCAAACCCTGAAATAAATTTCAAAGAAAAATACACTGCAGCAACAAAAACAAAACAAAAATACCCAACGACAAAACCGAAAAACAATTGGCGGAATAAAAAAAAATTAAATAAATAAAATCAACGATTGAGTAATCGAATGTATTTGTTTTGTATAAACATTTGAGGGCGTCGATATTGGTGGAGGGGGAAGGGGCGATACTTTCAAGTATGTATATATAGGCCTATCCTATTCAGCGTTTCACCCACGATTAATGCATATAAAAATTCTGCCCCTCCTTCGTGAAAATGGATTTAGGCCCCGGAATTTGCCATTAGGTTTCTTCTCGCTCTTAGAGAGTTTGGTGTAGTAGATAAATTCAGGAATTTCATAATTTCACGAAAAATTAACCGACTGGGAGACATATTTTGCCCTTTAACATTGCAACGGATAAACATAGTGAGAACCAGCGGAAAATACTTGTCAGGGAGCGGAAGACATATATGGTTTTAACCCCTCTGCCTGCCAATCACAATGAAAGTCAATCTAATGTGACGTATGTAAGGTAACGTGCAGTGTTGGTGTAAGTCTCAGGAAAAGAAAGAGACGACCTTTATTCTTCTTATTTTGGATGAACTTCCGAAAATCGTTTTCGAGAAATCACATGATTATTCTGCCGATGTTGAGTAGGTGTCATATCATTACTCGCTACATAATTATAGATGACGAAAACATGGTATTAAAGGTTATCAAAGCAAAAAAAAAAGAAAAAGAGGGTTTCTCACCGGAACGGTGCGTTCACTTTTTCTGGTCCTTTATGTTCTTTATCAATTCAGATGCACCTGATTCAACATCCTAGATTTACCTTTAAGCAAAAACGTTGAGTACTGGAATGTCGACAACAAATTAAATATGACAGCATTATGACGTGAGTTTTTTTTCTTCGTGTGCCAGTGCTGGGTTTGATCTTACATGTTGGTGTAGTAACCATGGATATGAGGGAGGGGGGCAGGTACCCCAATCCCAATGACAACAACTGAAAGACAAGGAGAGATAGAGCAAGGAGAGTGATTATCCCCTCCCACACCCACCCCGTTCGTTACTGCTTCACAATTCAAGCGACTAGTAAAGATCCTCGTTCACCAATGACGACATGTGCCGCCCCACCCTCTCCTCGATGGGTTACATCTACGAATTCCAATAGCTAGAAGATTGGCTTGTCAATATCAGAGAGAGAGAGAGAGAGAGAGAGAGTATGTGCTAAGACTATGGTATGTGTATGAAATAAATAATAAAACTAAAGAAAAGACACAGAGAGAGAGATAACAGAGCGATGACACACACGGAGAGAGAGAGATGAAGAAATTAAATAATGCGATAATTATGGAAGTATGACAATCAAGAACACATGGGTAGGGAATACAGAAAGATAGATAGAAAGAAAGAAAGAAAGGACGAATGAATGAATGAATGAAATAAAATGACAAACTGACATGCATACATAAAAGGAAGAAAGGCAGGAGAAACTATAAGAGTGAAGACATCATGCGGTGTTGCCACAACAGAACAGAGGTAGATGTCACTCCGTTGACATATTATCGGTTCACCTCTCTCTCAGCATAGTCTATAAAATCAGACCTTTATGAACTGCAAAAATCGTCTCGAACGCAGTACACGTTTACTGCTCTCTTTTGATCCTGCAAGATATTCATCATTATGACGTACAGAAAATTATGCCATCGGGAGCGAGGGCGGGGGAGAGGAGAGGAAGAGGGGGAGGGGGAGGCGGGCACACCTACCCTATTTCTTGACACCTCATCTTCTCGTAACATAGCAAAGGGGTTATCGAATCTTTTTTCCTTTCTGGTAACGTCATCATAATTAGGCATACGATAATAAATCAATCATGTCGATGTCTTATCTTTTCCAGTACAAGGGACTTGACAGAAAGTGCATCAGTAGTAAGTAGTCAATGACAAAATGAAGAATCAGAAATAACAATATTACCGACAGCAGCTGCAGGAGCAACGGCAGTAGTAGTGTATATTAGAGTGATAGGTGACATTGACATTGTAGTTAACAGTATAGGAGTACGGATCCACCGAAGTCTTGGAGGAGTTGTCTCACGAGCCCCTCCCATTCCTCTTTTCTCTTGTATAATTCTTTCTTCATCCCCCCTCCCATTCGATCCGAGTGTATTTGCGTGTGTTGGATTGCGTGGGGTGTAGGTACCACTGTGCCCCTTCCCATGGCGACACCCTCCGTCTTCATGCCCTCAGACAGTTTCAGGGGAACTGTCGAGAATTTGAATAGCTATACAGCTAAGATCAATATGACCTTACCTGATGATAAAACTATCATGTTGACAGTTATCGCAGATTAAAAGACGAGTTCTGAAACTTTTGAAAGAGGCTAAACAAAAAGATTATTTTCCTGTAGCATACATTCAATGGCATCCCAAAGTTAGTGATCGGTACTGAGTATGAATACGAAGACTAAACTGACAGCTCGTGTCGAGAGGCTTCGTGATTGGTTGAGCAATCATTTTATTGACCAGCTGATCGGGTCGCTCGCTACCTGTATGTCATCTGCAGTGCAGCTCGCCCCTAGTCAGCTGAAAAACAACTCGACAAGGCTCACACCGCCCTCTGTCGGAGTCCCAGCCCATTGACCGAGAAGATCTGTTCCTGCCTTTCATGTCGCGGGCCAGCTTGATATTGTCCCGAATATTATTTGTCGAGGAGTCTGACAACATGGCAACCCTGTCGGGTCCATATTTTCTGCACGGGAACGCGATTCTGTTCGCCTTTGCGATGCTCATGTGGTGCTGCCCCACCACGCAGGTCACACTGAATCGGGACCGTGGGGTGGTGGCGGTGGACGATCCCCTGGCTGACGGCGTCCGATCTGATGGCCATTCGAGCTCCTCGCTGGTGTCGGGAGTTGCAGCTGCGATCACGCCGTCGTCGGTTGTTGCGTACACTCAACAGCAAGTACACGACCGGGGGTCGGTCTCGGTCGGGACACACTCTTCGGGGAATGAGGTCCCGGGTGGAGCAGATAATGCCAAGCATTTTGGCTCCACGAAATCCCCTTTGGTGGGAGGTGCGGGACCATCCACACGAGAAAATATAGAGAAACACCGGGGACGGGGACCCAGGGAAGGAGGTGGGGAGAAGCAATTCGGGTCTGGGCACATGCGGACAGGAGAAGCATTACATAGCCCTATATCAGGAGTTGCAGAAAGCAGCAGTGAAGGAAGGGAAAATGGTGAGACCTCATCGGAGACCGGAGGAGGTGGAGGAAGCAATGAAATGGATGTTATTGGAGCCATACTAGAAGAAGAGAGGAATCCTGAACCAACAGAAAGAATGCTAAACGACTCGCCCGCATCAGGGGGAGGAGACGAGATCGAGGAGGTGGTGAATGACGTCCCAAAGCAGACGACGTGCGAGAAATGCAAGAAACAACGCGACGAAGACCTTCTGGAGGAATACGACCCGAACGCCATGATGCAGCTCCGAATCGAATCCATCAAACGCCGCATCCTTGATAAACTCCGGATGGAACGTCCTCCTCAGGTCAACATGAGTTCTGTCAACGTCCCAGCACCTCTGTCCGAAGGGACCTTCATAGCTGAGGACGAGGAGGAGGAAGATGTCCGGCATCATGTCCACCATGTCCCCATCGGTGCCGATGAGGAAGAATACGACACATCGGAAGATTATTACGGAAAGACGACAAGGGTTATTATTACTACAAAAGCAGGTTAGTATCCATCACTTTGTATTATCATTCAAATTTTAAGAAACTAAACTTCTGGGGGTGTTTCACAAAGACTAAGATCGACTTTAAGTTTGACTTAAGTATAACAGGCCGTTCGTGCCATTGTTTTCTCATCATTTACTGGCATTGGTCTCTCACGGGACGTACAAATCATGGTAAAAAATCTACAAAACTTACATTTTTTGATAATTCATTATTGAAGGAAAAAATATTATCTAAAGATCATAATGGTGAGAGCAAACAATGGCACGAACTTAAAGTCGATCTTAGTCTTTGTGAAACACCCCCCAGGTCTTATTTACCCAGGGTAGCCACATCTGTTCTCTTCATGGACCCTGCAATTATGATTACCCGAGCATTGCTATACCATTTGATACACCTGGGTAGAAAGGGACAAATGAAGGCAAACACCTTGTCTATGCATGTAAGCACCGAGCAAGATTCGAACCCGAAGACTCTCGTATGAGAGTAAGGAGTCCTCTCCAATATACCACACTGCTCTCACTGCAACCCAATGATCGGCTAGATTTGGTTCATGCTGTGAAGATGCACCGAAGTCCATAAACAGTGGAACTATAAAATAATATTCGCATGATTACGAAACATGAGATAGTGTCGTCCGTATACAGGTGGTTCAAAAAAGGTCAAAGGGAATCAAATTATCTTGGCATGTACACGAGGAGCAGTCGCTCTGTGCTAAGAAGACTGAGAACAATGTTCCCGGATTCGAATCCAAGTCAGAGCTGAGCTCTCGGGTTTGAATACCCTTGGTTAAGATCGTGATTCCCATTACCGCTGTTCTACGAACATTGAAATAGTAACCCAGGTAAAATTACATCAAATTTTGAATGAAATAACCAACAAATCATCTGATGTCAGGAGGTTAGACAAATATAAAAATTGGTTCACCTGGCGGGATCTTTGCACGTCTATTTTCTATTATACCCTTCTATAGAACAAGTTGACTCTTAAAGGTACTATGTCCCATTTGCAGGCCAAAAAAATGAAAAGGTGAAATTCCAACGGCATTTGAAAGACAATACTAATTTAGAACTTCCCTTAAAAAAAGGGGGCTTGAAAATGTCTTTACGTGGGAAAATAACGACTATTAGTTGTCGAATTGACTTAGGAGCTATAGAGCCAGTAAGTAATAGTCTGATTTTTCAGACCATTGTACCGAATGGTCGTACGTTTTATGCTGCGCAAAGATTCAATCAGTTTAATTTTGGCCATTACAAGAAGTGGGTTATTGATGTAGACAAATGCTCATGTACCCTTTACAGCTCATTTTATGTATGTTATTACCACAGATGAAAAAAAGCCAGTCAGTCACTCAATAGTGTCCGACAGTGCAGTCTAGCAAGTTAACGGGTTTCCTTGCATAATTTGAATATTAGGACACTGCTAACGTTTAAATTTCACAGATAGGACATACATGACATATTCATAATTCCTGCAAAGTTCTACAGAATTTGATGTTGGCTGCAAAAGGGACATAGTATCTTTAACATCATGTTTGCTTCATCTAAAAAGCAGAAAAATCGTGCGCTTTTGATTCAGGGCGATCAAGCTTAAAGGTACTATATCCCATTTGCAGGGCAAACAAATGAAAAGGTTAAATTCCAACGGCATTTGAAAGACAATACTAATCTAGAACTTTCCTAAAAAAGAGGGCTTGAAAATGTCTATAAGTGGGAAAATAACGACTATTAGTTGTCGAATCGACTTAGGAGCTATAGAGCCAGTAAGTAATAGTCTGATTTTTCAGACCATTGTACCGAATGGTCGTACGTTTTATGCTGCGCAAAGATTCAATCAGTTTAATGTTGACCATTACAAGAAGTGGGTTATTGATGTAGACAAATTCTCATGTACCCTTTACAGCTCATTTTTGCATGTTATTACCAAAGATGAAAAAGCCAGTCAGTCACTCAATAGTGTCTGACAGTGAAGTCTAGCAAGTAAACGGGTTTCCTTGCATAATTTGAATATTAGGACACTGCTAACGTTTAAATTTCACAGATATGACATACATGACATATTCATAATTCCTGCAAAGTTCTACAGAATTTGATGTTGGCTGCAAATGGGACATAGTATCTTTAACAGAATTGTAAAAGGCTTTATTAGCACCGAAGGGTGTCGCTTCTGAGAAAATCATAACAATGTGCTTTCAGGATAAAAAGGTGCAGTGCAAATGTATCGGGGAATCCCTTAAAGGAAACCTCACCCCAAGAAATAACTTTACTCATTCTGAGAGATTTATTATATTCTTGCCCATTAATCTACAAGATTCCCCACCAAAGTGTATGAGAGAGGCATAAAGCAAGAATAATGTACAGTTTCTCAGTAAACATGGGCATCGCCATTTTCTTGATAACGTGACGTACTATGTGAAGTCATTTTATCAAGTAAATGTATTCAAATTTATGGATGCTTCCTTCCCAGGTGTTTGTGGTGATGAAGCATTTCGTTCTCCTGTTATTATCCTTTGTACTATAATTGCCAGAACGCAAATAGCATAAATAAGTTGGTGCTCTTCTGGGTTGAAGGTTTCTCATAAATGAAATAGATTTGTCAACTACTATATTTTAGTATTTTTAAATGAATTACTTACAGTTGTTCCCCTGTTATATATTTTTCACCAAATATAATTTCTATCTTCTCAGCTACGATTTTTCCTCATTGAAATGTAAAAGTTTTGTTATTGATTTTAAAAATCTTTTCAACTAAAGCTTGGTGCATGATACATGTACAGCTTCAACTGGTACGTCACATTTTCAAGAAAATGGCTGCGCCCATGTCATGCTAGAAGGCATTACATCATGCCAAGAATATCGTCATATATATATCTCTTGTATATTTTCGTAAGAAATATTGTACATCAAAGGGCAGGAATACATCTCATTTTTTCAGAATACCTACACTTATTCTTTGGGGTGAGGTTTCCTTTAACTATCTCCGCCAAACGATAGACTCTCATATAACATGTATAATGCAGATGAATGGTGAAATGCGTTCTTTAGGAGTCAAATTTTAGGAATTATTTCATTTTGGAGTTGAATCCACTTTAGTAAGGGTTAAAACTGCTCTACTGATCGGATTCCTTTATTTTTTAAGGATGGATTTCGACTCCCAAACGAAGTGATTACTAATTACTAATACTACTAGCGTATATCCAATCCGGTACTTTATTTAGAGGGTATGAACCACTCGAGGTTGGAACATGGGGGCCTCTTGCTCAAACAGTGCCGTTGATTGAGTATTAATCAACCATTTCGTTAGTGACACCTGAATCATGTCCACGGGCAAGTTCAAGTTTTATTACATTGTCGAAGAGTCTATAAAAGGGTTTAGCTATGCTCAAAGTCTCTCATCATTGCACATAGCGAACATAATGAGCAAACACTATTTTGCAAACATGGCCCGAGGCGTGTTTAAAAAAAAATGTTTGTATGTTTTCTTTGAAATTTGCAAGGTCTGTTATCATAAATAACAACTATAAAAATAATATAATGTCTCAGAATGCTGTACTACCGAGTACCAACCTAAGTTTGTTTGCTAATAAACTGTGAAATCATACAAAAGATTGGAAAAGCAAACCCATTTTTAAAAGGTTCTTCCTCAGAAAATGACGGTGTGATTTGTTATTCAAAAAATTCCTTTAAACTTCATGAGTTATGTTCTACAATTTAAAATACCAATATCTATCCAACCGTTCTTGCAGTAATGCAATTTTATGCACCCTTGCAATTTTAAAGTCTATTGTTAAATGTTTAAGCAATGATCACAATACTTGGGCTTAGCTCCAAATTTTCAGCATTCAGTGACACAATGATCCTTCCTTTACTCGAAATCGATTCCATATAACTCACTTTACTTAAAACGTTATGTATGTATTGATTGACTGACTGACTGATTGATTGATTGGTACTATGTCCCATTTGCAGGCCCCAAAATGAAAAGTTAAATTCCAACGGCATTTGAAAGACAATACTAATTTAGAACTTCCCTAAAAAAAGGGGGCTTGAAAATGTCTTTAAGTGGGAAAATAACGACTATTAGTTGTCGAATCGACTTAGGAGCTATAGAGCCAGTAAGTAATAGTCTGATTTTTCAGACCATTGTACCGAATGTCGTACGTTTTATGCTGCGCAAAGATTCAATCAGTTTAATTTTGGCCATTACAAGAAGTGGGTTATTGATGTAGACAAATGCTCATGTACCCTTTACAGCTCATTTTATGTATGTTAATACAAAAGATGAAAAAATGTCAGTCAGTCACTCAATAGTGTCTGACAGTGAAGTCTAGCAAGTAAACGGGTTTCCTTGCATAATTTGAATATTAGGACACTGCTAGCGTTTAAATTTCACAGATAGGACATACATGACATATTCATAATTCCTGCAAAGTTCTACAGAATTTGATGTTGGCTGCAAAAGGGACATAGTATCTTTAATACACGGTATACAGCTTTCTAGACTAGGTCCTTTTATCCAGGGATGAACTGGATTTCCCTGTATTTCCTTATTATTCTGACTCCTGCCATAACTTATAACCCGAATCTCAGGTGCAAACCCAGTGACTATGGTTAAAACAACAACACTGCAGAACATTATGAGTACATATGGTAGCCATGCTGAGGTTCATACTGCAGTCAAAGCCAACATTTCATGGCTTCCTGAATGTTGAAATAAGCCTTACTTTGAACTGGTTGTCCCCTCGGTTGACGTTTGAGGGTATTAAGTTCGGACCATATATTCTCAGAATTCTGTTAGCCATTCGAGACATCTTTCGTATGTTCAAGACCTGAACATTCATTACTCGCAGATGTGCTGATATAGTTAAAAAGTGAGCTTATTTCAGGCCTATTTGCACATAAAGTAGCTTCAAAGAATATATCAATCCAGATTTAATGAAAAGTGAGCTTACCAGCTTTGTTTTGCCCTTGTAGTTGCAACACATCGTACGAAGGAAAACGAAGAAGAAGAAGAAGAAGAAGAAAGAAGAAAGATGAGAAAAGTCCTAATTTTTCAGAGATCTTAAGGAGCTAAATACATCTTGTATGTTTAATGAACTTTTCTTCTGAACGGAATTGAAATATTCTTCTTCGCTAAGTTTTCTCCATATAGGTCTGGTAATTGAAAATGACAAAATGTAAGGTTAGGCGACCATCAAATATTGAAGTTTTCAACATAAAGCAATTGTCCTCATTGTGTTCTTCACGTTCATACAAGGCTAGTCATCTGGAGAACTATAGTGGGAATTAGACCGAAAAAAAAAATCAGTCTATTTCGTTCGGGGATATGTTCTGCTGAGACTACGTCTGGCTTCACCGAATAAGAGCGCCACAACACAAAAAAAAAACGTTCATGCAAGCAGACGGATTTTACTCTCTAAGTAAAAATATGCTTCTTTAAGAATCAATGTAAAGTCAGCTTTAGCTTATCTAAGGCGAAGCCCCCCCCCCCCTCCTCAGTTAAAATGTTCACCAAAATGTATTTCAACTGGCGATGTATGGGTCAATAAGTTTGACGACCACAAGATGATTATGTTTAATTAGTTCTGACTCAGCTTGCAAGTATTTTGCCCCATCCCTCCCTAGTTCACCCAATCCTGGATACGCCACTAAAGTTCTTATCAGGGGGAAAAAAAAAGAAGAAAAAAAAAAATGATAAAAAACAGGTTGTGTTTTCAGATAATCCATGACATCGACCCGAAATTTTGTATTAATTATCTATACAATTCTACTGTAGTAAACCTGTCAATAATATTGGATTTAAATCTTATCAGAGAAGTTTAAACTGTTTGAGAAAAATGTAACGGGGCTGTTCTGATTTAGCCCTAGCTTTTGTTAAATTCATTCAATAATAGAAGAGGAAGAAGAAGAAGAAAAAAGCACTCTATAAAAACAACCAAGCCCCATCCAGTACTTTAGATAACACATGTTATTACAACGAAATGTGACACAAATGATATCCAAAAGGGCCTAAAGATGATTGATTGCGTTTTGTTTTTCTGGTCATTGAATCACTAAGCGTAATGCCAGGCTTGTCTTTGTGACCCAGTAATCCATTAAATATGGCACATAAAAATCCCAAATCCCTGTTGATGTACCCTATTGCTTTACCTGTGTCAAATTGCCCAGGCACGTACCTTCCTCAATCGAGGCCTAGATAATATACAATCGCATCTGTTCGACGACGATTATCTCTGCTTTTTTACTTTTGTATTGGGGTGACACCGCTTGGGGAGCGGAGCATAGGCAAATAGAAAAAACACCCTTTTCATCCCTCAGAAAATATGTACAATTGACACGAAATCAAAGCAAGAAACCACTTCAGTACAGTTGTTTGTTGACCGTATTTTCTAGCACCGCTCTGTTTTTTTCATTTTCTCTGCAATTTGTGCCTCTCGGTTGTTGTGCCCCCTTTTTGACCAGATACGCGCTACCACATTTGAAAGCTTTCCATGATTGTCTACCGAAGTTGATTTATTTATTGGAGTTGGATAACGAGGCGAATTACGACTCAGCCAGGGGCTTACAACACCAGATTAACGCCAAATTGTATTATGTGCTATTTCATCCAAATATTTCGCGCGGTCATGAGATTGCAAGGATTCCCAAAACAATAATGCGATAAACGCACAAAGACTATTTTTCACTTTTCACAACAACACATGCCAATCTTGTACGAGTTGTTTTTAATCTTAAAAAACACCCCATGATTATGTAAAACCTTGCTTCTTGAGAAACCATAAAATGTACGAGTTGCATTTCTAAAGCACAAGTTTGACCTTTTTCAGATTAACAAAAGACAATACAGATTTGTTTATTGTATATATTCTAATTATTTATTTGATAAATGTCGCAGCAGCTATTATGCCATAAATTATAAGTTGTTTATTTTGTGCATGATATGTCGATTCCTTTACAAAATAATTTATCCTCTCAGTATCAATGTACAATCGATTATTTAGCATTTATAAACAGAATGAGCATGTTATTTAGACTTGGGTTTCATGAAATTATCATAAATACCTTCAACCCAACATGTTTTTGGAAGTTTCTCATCTCTCCCCTCTTCCCCCTCCCTCACTATATTTGTCTGTCTTTTCAATTTCATTTGTAATAATTGATCGAGTTCTTTTGACCCCTATTGTCTATTGAGACTCTTGTCAGATCGTTGGGTTTATACTCTTTATTTGTTATTTTAAACTCACAGAGCACAGAGTGACACCGAAAGCGAAAACATGTATTGTATGTAGCGAGTCCACCCAGGGTTTGACGGGGGAGGAGATATGTCCGACATTTCTGACCCCCTCCCCCCCCAAAAAAAAATGTTATCAAAATTTCCGAGCCATAATGAGGTCTCAAATCTCTAAAGAAGATAAATAAAAACGAACAAGAAGAAGAAGTGGAGGCGCGATGGCTCAGTGGTAGAGCAATGGTCTCGTAACCGGGAGGTCCCGGGTTCGAAATCAAGGCCTTCATCCAAATAATTGGATGAAATAGCACAAGTTCCTCGGAGTTGATCCCTTAGTTGCTAACTTATACGCGATTCTTAGCAGTCAGGTGAAACGAACTAACCAACCAACCAAGAAGGATAAAAAAGATCAACCTTTTCCGGGAGGGGGCTTGGAGTTGATTGATGCCCCTGCCCCCACTCCCCCATCGGTTTGACAGTGTGTGCATTTAACACAATTATTGAGAGTTGGTCTACACATTATCATCATTACTAAAATCGTTTAGCAATGATTTATAGGGTATTTATGATTATGCTCCTTTCGTGAAAATTAGCATGTCGCAGATTACTACGTTTCTCATTTTACAGTTCTATTCACAAATTGAAAAAAATAAAAATCGGTAATGTGTGCTTAAAGCTAAGCTTGAGCTCTGGTATGGGCATCGTATGTCGAGAGAACATGGCTATAATTCATTCTGGATTGTTTGTTTATCCTCACAAAAACTTGCTGGAAATCATCTTCAATAAAAAAACACAACTCTCATTTGCACATAGTGACCTGTGTTAAGCACATGGTGTCGGGCCTACTTACCTTGATTTCCTTATCTTTCTTTGCTCATTACTCAGCCCAGAGGCGGCGCTCCGGGGCAGGGGCACAGTGCCCCACTTTTCAAGTACCGATGACCCAAAAGTGCCCCTTCACCTCTGATAATTGCCCTATTCAAATCTGAGAGGTGCCCCTTTAAATTTGACAGCTGCCCCTTTACCTTTGTAAGAAGTGCCCCTTCCCCTTTTAATAACTACCCTTTTGAAATCAGATAAGCGCACTTTTATTTTCACATGTGCCCATTTTCCTTTCTAATAAGTACCCCTTTTCCTTCTCATAAATGCCCCTTTTCACCTATGAAAAGTGTCCCTTTTCATTCTCATAAGTGCCCCTTTTCAGGTCTGGTAAATGACCCTTTTCCAGGTACGAGAAGTTACTCCTTTTCACTTAAGATAAGTGCCCCTTCCCTCCTGAAAAGTGCTCTTTTCATCTCTGATGAGTGCTCCTTTTCACCTCTAATAACTGCCCTTTTATTTTAACACGTACCCCTTTTCCTTTCTAATAAGAGCCACTTCCCCCTTCTCATAAAACCCCCTTCACCTTCGATAAATGCTCCTGTAAAATATCAGATGTGTGCCCCTTTTCTTTCAACAAATGCACATTTTCCTTTATTATAAGTGCCCCTTTTTCATTCTCATAAGTGCCCCTTTACATATCTGGCCAGTGTCCCTTTTCAGGTACGATAATGCCCCTTTTAACAATAATACATGCCCCTTTTCCTTTCTAATAAGGGACCTATCCCCTTTTCATGAATGCCCTTTTCACCTCTTATAAATGCCCCTATCAAAATCTAATGGTGCCCCTTTTCCGTTGACTCAGCCCTTATACATTTTCTACCAAAATCGTTTGGCACATGTCATTTATTTGTTATTTTGAATTTTCAGTGTAAGTTTTGTTGGATTCTGTGAGAATTTATGTTCTATCATTACCAAACTGAAGCTGATCTTTAAATAAATCGAACCACTTTTGCTTGCTTGCAGTTTAATACGACGGAGCAGAAGCTAGACAAACCTGTTTGTTAATGTTCTGGACTCTGAGGGGTTATGGATTAATTCGTATAAAGTTATGGGAACATTTTCACACCTCCAGGTGTCATAAACGTTGGGCTCACATTGAACAGTAGCAATTGGAAACACGTGAACTACAAACCTGACGGATATTCACTATGATCTTGTGGATAAACATGTCCAAGGACGGACGACCTACTTGTTACAAGGTCATTTTACCACGAGAGCCAAATATAACGGCATTACATTTTGCTACGTTGGTGGACACAAAAGTACCCGATGAATACCGAAGGAAAAACAATACAAGAGATCAGATAAGATAACGAGATTAAAAATTTAAAATAAAAAAGAAATAGAATAAACGCTGGTACCCAAGCGTAGCTTCACCCCTGGCGGCTGTTCTTAAAGTTTGTCAAGTTTTTTCCTCTTTAAAGTTTGTTTAATATTATGTTGTTTTGTTCTTTTGTCCGCCTTACATGATTATGGGGTAAAATGAATTATTGACTGAATAGAAAATATAATTGTGAGTTTGGCGGCAACAGTTCAAAAGGTTTTAAGAGACGCTCATGTGCACCAGACGATAAATCTTAGAAACAAATAAATTCAATTAAACTCTTTGTAACTGTGCAGTGCCCTTCGTGTGTGAAGCTCTGATCACATATTGGCAACCTTTTTTAGCGAACCACCGTAACATTATTTTGTTATATCCCCTTTTCTCTTTGTCGAACAAATTTATTGGGTCCTTATGAATTAGTTTATAAGAAGAAAAAAATACTTGTAACAATTTCAATGTGTTTGGGTTCAGCAGGTAGGTGGGAGGGACCTCCCTGGGTTCAGACACCTTACCTCGGACGTGAACTGGGCAGCGTTTCACGAAAACGTCCTAAGTACAAGTTCGCCGACAACCAATTGAAATGCGTGCATTAAATTAAAGACGTAGTTCAATGGGATGTCGGTGAACTTGTACTTATGACGGTCTCGTGAAACGATGCCCAGATGTCTAGGTTATAGCCGCCAGTTTTACGATTGCCAGTTTGGCGATCGTTAAATGTCAGATAACTGGTATGCGCCCCGTCTCTATCTGTTCGGGTTGTTGGGTATTCTTTTTTATCCAGAGGGCTTCGCGAATCCGTCTGGCACAGTGTCTCTTTATTAATGTAGTGATTGAAAAAAATCAGTAGAAAAAACATTCACTTTAGATTGTACGTTAAGGATCGTGTTAGAAATACTGATCCAGAACCGTGTTCTGGCAATTCGATGGGAAAATCGCATTGGACTTTCTGAATCGTTGCGGTTCTCTTAAGTTCGTTGTTGTTCGGATAACTTTTCCTTGCACATCATATAAAGATCGCCTGGATTCGGAGAGGAGTCACGACAATTTAGAAATGTTTCAATCTGTCGTTGCACCTATATGAAGCAAGAAGAATATCGATTAGTCAGGATAGTTGCCGTTCTGGTTCGATTTCTCCCACGAGAAGAGAATGCGAAATGAGAAAAAATGCCATGATAATTTTAGGGTGTTTCGAACTATCGTCGCAGCTCCATGAAGCAAGACGAATGCCAGATAGTCATGATGGTTGCACTTCTGGTTCGATTTCTCCCACGAGGAGAAGGTGGGAAATGACAAAATTGATTATTGTTACATCGTTATGGTTCGGTTTACAAAATCGCAACACTGGCTGGGCCTTTGACATTTGAAACAAATATTGTTTATCACAAGTTCAAGACCCGTGACTTTGATCATGTCAAGGTTCATAGATTTAACATTAATTCAAACCTGTTTTCTCAAATCTGATATTATATTTCGGAGTTCATCTAGAAATCCCTGAATGAATAAGGACACAAATCTGGCATAGATTCACAGCCTGACCCGTATAGCGCACGGAGAACGTGACTAGAGAAATTAGGAATTATTTCAAATATAAAAGAATATAATATCCATCAGAACCGACTTTGCTTTAATCGAAAATGGTAGAAAAAAAAGAGAAGACAGAAATAGAGTTCAAATTGTTATGCCGCTGAAAAAAGGGCTAAATATATTGCGGAACCTTTGATAATAAATTTATGCAGATGATAAAAATATAATTAATAATTTTTGTAGGTTTCTGACTGATGGTCGTAAAATGTGTTGGATCGATGCGTAGAGAAGTATTTATATTGTCTTATATTTCATATTTAATTGTATTTTTATCCGACCCCTTTGTAAACCAGCCTAGTAGTTGAATGCTTTTCACTATTAAATGTAGATATATAGCTTATTGAATAAATGAATGAATCAATCAATCAATAAAAAAACGACCGAAACAATATAGTATTATTTACATATTTCAATTCATCATCATTAAAATGGCTTGACTGTAATTAAGATAAATCGTGTCATTTCTCAAAATTGTAGACTATATCGTTACTTAAGCGAACCTGTACCTGATCGATTAGCCGCTATCAAGAAAAAAAATTGAACTCCCTGAGGGCACTTATGAAATGAATGTCCTTGAACACAGTGGTGTGAACTTAAGCTTATAGGTCTTTGGGATTAGTTAAAACCCAATAAATCTATTGTCATGATTGTTGAGTGATTCTTTTTTTGGTGGAAGGGTGCGCCATAGTTTTGCAGTATTGTCACTGCTCTGTTTATTTGAGAAATATCTTGACAATAAGCGAAGAAAAATATTGTTCCTCTCTTTTTTAAAGTCACCAAAAGGACACTTAGTTTTGAGAGACACGTATATAAAATGTCAGCGAACGCAGAACCCGAGATGAAAATATGCGTACCTGTGTTTGTGTGTGTGTGTGTGTGTGTGTGTGTGTGTGGGGGTGACATGAGTGTTAATAGAGAGGTACTTTGAAGCCCACCCCTACAAAGTTCCCAACGCCATTTTTTAATTTGTGATTTATAAGCAGTACAGTAATTGGCTACATATCACGATTTGTATTAATCCATAAATAAACATCGAATAAAATAAATATTATAATTGTCATCAAATAACAAAGACTGAGTATCCCCTTTTCATTAATGTGTCAATATAGTATTCAAGGCACCTCCAAAAAAAAGCAAAAATAGCATTGATGCCAAGATTCAGTGATGAACATTTTCCTTTTCACATATTCATTATTTAATCTGTATTTTTTGTTTTTGAAATTTCACTATACGCATTTGTTACACTCGTTTGTGTTTCCTTTGTGTCTTCTCAATAATAACAGTGGAAGCACAAGACAACATTTTCGAGTTGATACATCTTAATGCTTATAAAATATTTTGCAAAAAAGTGTTCTTAAGAATATTCTTTCTCAATTTGATTTATTAATCATCCACCACAAATAGAAACAACAGTGTTACATGTTAGATGAACAATATACCTTCAAAGAGCTCACGGCTTGCAAATAGAAGGCACCTGAACAAATTATAATATTCGGTGCCTAAAATGTCAGAGGTAAAATTTTTACCTCTGACATTTTTTTACCTCTGACACTTTTACCTCTGACAATTTTACCTCTGACATTTTTACCTCTGATATTTTTACTTCTGACATTTTTACTTCTGACATTTTTACCTCTGACAATTTTACCTCTGACATTTTTACAACGTGCCTAATATTCGACCCCGAAACAGTCACACTGGGGATACTTTTTGAATACACATGCACATATGTCTAGAGACCCCCAAAAAAAAAAAAAAAAAAAAAAAATTCTGTCGTATGCGAAACGGACGAGGTAAACGTCTACAACATTCTACATGTATTGACAAAGGAAATGTTTCACCCATTTGTTTTTTAAATCGTGTTATCCGATTT